>OZ035882.1:86648235-86782235 GCA_964034835.1 Muscina levida | reverse complement strand
AGGGGTGTGGTTAGGCTTCCAGATTTATTCTCCATTACTTTGTCCTGTTATAGCTTTACAGATACAAAATTTGGGCACGATTGCCTTGGGTGTACTGATATTATTAGTACATCCCTAAAGTGGGCGGAAAGGTACATTTGTACGGGAGATACCATAAGGGGCGTCGCTAGACCTCCAATTTTTTCTTTTTTTCCCCAAAACTTTGTCCTGTTATAACATAACAAAATACAGAATTTGGGCACGATCGTGTCGAGTGTATTGATATTATTACCCTATTTCTAAAGTGGGCGGAGTGTTACATTTGTATGGGAGGTACTAGAAGGGGCGTGTCTAGACTTCTAGGTTTTTTCTCCAAAACTTTATCCTGCTTAAACTTTACAAAAACAGAATTTGGGCACGATCGCGTTAGGTCTTTTAATAATATTAATCGATTTCTAAAGTGGGCGGTACCAGATGTGTATGGGAGGTACCAGATGGGGCGTGAATAGACTTCTAGATTTTTTCTCCGAAACTTTATCCTGTTATAGCTTGTCTAAAAATAGAATTTGGGTACGATCACTTTTAATTTATTGATATTTTTTCTCCATATCTATAGTGGGCGGAAATGTAGATTTGTATGGGAGGTACCAGAAGGGGCGTGGCTAGGCTTTCAAATTTTTTTCCAAAACTTTATCCTGTTATAGCTTTACTAAATACAGAATTTGGGGACGATCCCGTTGGGTGTATTGATATTATAACTCGATTTCTTAAGTATGCGGAATGATGTATTTGTATGGGAGGTACCAGAAGGGGCGGGGCCATGTAGCCCATTTACAATACCGTAAGTAGTTTTGAGAAAATAATACCTCGTGCAAAATTTCAAAACATTTGGTTGCGTCTTTCGAAAGTTATCGTGCGAACCAGCCGGACAGCCACCAGACAGACAGACAGACAGACAGACAGACAGACAGACAGACAGACAGACAGACAGACAGACAGACAGACAGACAGACAGACAGACAGACAGACGGACAGACATGGCTCAAACGACTTAAAAAGTCATGAATCGAATTTGGTTCAAAGAAACCTAGGGTCTAAAGTCACTCCTTCTATGTGTTACACTTTTGGGTCGTATCAAATGATATATACCTTCATCCCTAAGGGTGATGGTATAAAAACGTTAGATTGATCTTACCGGCAAAAATTTTGTCATTTCATATCAGCTCATACAAAAGGGTCTATTTTGCACTTATACATATGGTGAATTTCATATCAAAACCTATAAAAAAGGGACATTTTGAACCCGACCCCCTCAGATTTTAAAGAAATTTTGCATACAGCTCCTTTTTCCCTACCGAAACACAACCTCATTTTTAGAAATTACATTTTTGAAAATATGTGGGCGTGGCAAGGTTCCGAAATATTTGCAAAATTACGATAATTGGTACTTTTAAGCTGCGATTACTATGGAATGACTTAACCGATTTGAAAGATCTTGGTGCCATTAGAATGGTATATAAGTCAACTTTTAAAAATGTTATAACACTGAAAAATTTTTTTTGTCAAAAATAAAAGTTTAAACTTGGAAAACACTTCGAAGATCAAGTCATTTTTTCTAAAAGAAAATTTTTTTAAAAAGGCCTATTTAATATATAAAACATATCTAAATACTAAAATGGGGTTTTTCTTATTTTTTTTTTAAAAACTTTTTGAGTAAATTCACCTCACCAAAAGCAGTAAGAAGTTTCAGTCGGGCAACCCGACTTACATATACCCTCACCCTCGGTAAAACATACAATTTTCTATTATATTGATATTATGACTCGATTTCTAAAGTGGGCAGAGTGGTACATTTGTATGGGACGTACCAGAAGGGGTGTGTCTAGACTTCCACTTTTTTTCTCCAAAACTTTAACCTGCTATAGCTTTCCTAAATACAGAATTTGGGCACGATCACGTGGGTCTATTATAACATTAATCGATTTCTAAAGTGAGCGGTACCAAATGGGTATGGGTGTTACCAGATGGGGTGTGGCTAAACTTCCAGATTTTTCTCCAAAACTCTATCCTGCTATAGCTTTACTAAATAAAGAATCGTACCTAAGATCGCGTTGGTTTTATTGATATTATTGCTCCATTTCTAAAGTGGGCGAAAAGGTACATTTGTATGGGAGGTACAAGAAGGGGAGTGACTAGACTTCAAATTGTTCTTTATAAAACTATTTCCTATTATAGCTTTTCTAAATACAGAATTTTGGTACGATCCCGTTGGGTTTATTGAAATTAATACTCGATTTCAAAAGTGGGCGGAATGATGTATTTGTATGGTAGGTACCAGAAGGGGCGGGGACATGTGACCCATTTGCATTACCGTAAGTAGTTTTGGGGAAATATTAACTCGTGCAAAATGTCAAAACAGTTGGTTGAGTCTTTCTAAAGTAATCGTGCACACCAGCCGGACAGACAGTCGGATATGGCTCACACGATTTAAAATGTCTTGAATCGAATTTGGTTTAAAGAAAACTATTGTCTACAATGACATTTTCAAACGGAAAAAGACCTTTATCATTGGGCTTCACAAACTTGTAAGACCTCCAAAGAAGTTGCTTATGCAGACGCTGACGACCACAACAAACCAAAAGAAGAGCTATTTTCAAGGTATAAACATGCAAATACTTTTACAGGAACTCAGAACTTCAATTCTTTTATACCTTTAGATAAAACAAATACTCCGAAAGTCAACAGTATTTCTTGCGCAAATTTTTTCAAGGTTAAGTCCATATTTTTGTGGGTGTCTGAAAAATTTATAATACGATTCTTGTTCTAATCTATTAGAATTACCAAAAAATCTGTATAACTTCAAAAGTTTAGCTACTTTAGTAATTTTTGTGACACAAAGATATCAAAATATAAGGAAGTCAACAAAAGGAAAAATTTAAAAAAATTTTTTAAAAACCAGTACAGAAATTTCAGTCAGGTAAACTGACTGATAAATACCATCACCCAATATAAGATATTGTTGAAGTCTTGAGTTATTGAAATGAATATATTTTTAATTAAAATAAAATTACTTTTGTATAATTTTTCCCCTGTTTGTGGTGCAAAATCGTGCAAAACTTTACTTATTTGTGTAGGGGGTATAGGTGTCGGTTTGGAATTTATGTGAGAAATATTAATTTTTCAAAAAAAATTAATTTTGATAGGGGGTACCCAAAGGGGTGAACCGATACAGTCCTTATTCATTCCTGACTCAAATTTTCATACGTACAACTTACGAATAATTTGACTGAATGCAGTGCACTTACAAAAAAAATATATGTCTGTAAGACTATGGGGGTGAGTTCGGTCATTTGTATGGGCGGTACCAGAAGGGGTGTGTCAAATAATAAATTTAATAGGACTAAAGTAGTTTAGCTTTTCATAAGTTCGGTTAATATGTACTGTAGTCACGCTTGGTCCTTGAACGCGATCGACTAAATGCTGCTCCTGCGAAAGATGGTGCACATACATTATCAAGCGTTGGAAATATGTCATTCGGTTTTCAATCATCGGCCATGCATTTCTTGAGCCAAATTTTGTTTATGAGTTGTATGCCTAAACTTCAATCACAACAAAGCCGCGGCTTTCTGACTCTTCTCTCCCTTTCTTCCCCTTATATTGTTTCATCTCAGCATCTGTCACTATTGGCTGCAGTTTTGCATTCTATACAGCATCCATTTCACTCACCAAGATTTTTTGATTTACCAACAAGAAGTTAACCAATCTGAATGCCTCTTTGGATGTGTTGCAATGTAGTCTGCAATCGGAATTGTCTTTAAATCGTAGATCCCCTTGTTTGTGTCTAAAAATCGGAACAAAAAATGCAAATTAACCGCTTCGTATAATATAAGCAACGCAACCTTAAAGACATTCCAATAAAAACTGCACACAAATACAAATACAAACAATTTTCTCGGTGTACAAATAGTCAAAAAATATTTTGTACGTATGTACATTAGGGTAATAACTTTTTTTGGACAACATTCTCCCCAGGGCTTTTCTAATGGCAAATATTGTATTAATGATAAAAAAACACTATTGCAGTTCAATTTGCTAAAAAAACCTTACGCACCGACAGCGATTTCTAAAATGTCTTTTATAGACGTTTTTTTAATTTATTTTTAATAAAATTTTTTTTTAAATATGGTTTATACATATGAAAGTATGTAAACAAATAATAACAATAAATGATTTAAAGTAGGTATTGTAATATATATATACTTTAGGTTTAAAATACCCGATGTTTTACAAAGCGGATATATATATATCTTGTACTATTTTTATTTTATAATTTTTTTTTTTAAACTTTGTAACCTTTTTTAACGATAGCGAAAAACTAAAAACGCAGTTCTTAATATTTTTCCATGCCCTACACGATTTTGTCTGGGGAGATTTGATATTTGCAAAAAATGCAAAAAGTTATTACCCTAATGTACATATCGATGTATAGTATTTTATGATCGTATAGAGAGCAACTGGTAATATGACAGGAAACCCCTGTGTAATGTAAGTAAAAAACCTTCTAAGTACGTTCTGTATAAAGGAAATGTATGTACTTTTACCTGAACTTAGTTCATGTCTTAACATTCAACTTTGAAAGTATTTAATGGAGGCTAAAGTCATTTACAGAAGAACATCATTCTATGTTTAGGTTTGCATGATTCATGTGAATATATGTTAAGTTGTAATGTATATACTAAAATAATATTTGTAAGTAAACTTACCTATTTATGTTGTCCATTCAGTGATATCTTGAAATCTGAAAGGATGAAAAGGTTATAATAAACTAGTGGGCCCGGCAATACTTCGCTATTGCATATTAACTTGTAATATATTTCACATTTAGGTCTACAAAGTACTTTGAAAACGGTACTTAAGCTCGACAATAATATGTTGAGTTTATTTTCTTATGTAACTTATTTTAAGTAACTCATTAACATTAAAGTTAACCAATTAAGTTTTATTGTTATAAACGCTAATAAAAACTCCATCAGCAAAGTCATATATACAGTGCCGACATGTAGATTAAGTTTTTTCTGTATGCAGGGCGAAAATCCACTTTTTCCACAAATCGGAAACAGACATTCCTCTAAAGATCAAATTTATTTATTTTGATCCGTAGTAGCGGGAACCATTTGTATACTAACTATCTCTTTGGTCATAAAAAAAACATTTTTGTTATGCATTCTCCTATTGACCGAAAATGCAAATTCCGTTTGAAGCTTCATGCCTTTAGCCATAAAAACTTCTTTTGTCATGTCTCTTCTCACACGGATCAAGAATATTCCAGAATACTATTTTTGTATTGCACTCGTCTTACCATTTTTTGAGATAATTCGGTCACCAACGTTTGGCTTAACAAAGTGATGGTCTCACGCGCTCTATGGCATGTTACACCGTCGTGTTGGAACCATTTCTCCTTCAAATAATGTGCAATGACATGATAAATAAAATAAATCAATTGATCGTCCACTGGCACTGGATTTTATATGAATGTAGACCAATATCTTTCCTCAGCTTTTGCAGAGACCGAGTTGCTGAGAAAGACTTACTTACTTAAGTGGCCAATTACAATTTACGAAACGTAGTTCATAAATTTGAGGCCTGAAGTAATAAAGAATTCCACACGCTTCGGTCTTCTGCGTGTGTTCTCCAGTTAGTCCTACCAGATGATGGCACATCGCCTACCACTTGGTCCTTTCAACGGAGTTTGAGTCTCCCTGTTCTGCGCCGTCCTTCAGGTTCGCCTTCAAACACCTTTCTCGCTGGAGCATTTACATCCATCCTGGCAACATGTCCCAGCCATCGAAGTCATTGGATTCTGACTCTTTTAGCTACGTCGATGTCGTGGTAAACCTCATACAGCTCATGGTTCATCCGATGGCGAAACTGGCCTTCGACACAAATAGGTCCATATATTTTTCGGCGTACTTTTCTCTCGAATACTCCCAGGTTTTGTATGTCCGTTGTAGTAAGCACCCATGATTCGGCAGGATACAACAGAACAGGACAGATAAGCACCTGGTATAGCTGTTTCTTAGTATTCCGAGAGAAGGTGGCGTTACTAAAGTGCTGCCGAAGTCCGTAGAAACATCTATTGGCTTGAACTATTCTCCGTTTAATTTCTTGGCTGACATTATTTTTCTTGTTGACGGAAGATCCGAGGTAGGTAAATTCGTCGAGAGGACTCTTTGTTCGTCGAAATCATTATTTTTGTTTTGTCCTCGTTGACCGCTAAACCCATTTTTGCTGACTCCTTTTCTAGTGATGAGAAAACTGCAGTAACATCCAGCAGATTTCGGCCAATGATGTCTATATCATCGGCATAGGCTAGTGGCATGTGGCTCTTGTGGAATATGGTGGCAAACATGTTGACACCAGCCTTTCTCATCACCTTCTCCATAACTATATTAAATAGTGTACAGGACAGGCTATCACCCTGTCTGAGACCTCTTTCCGTGTTGCATGGTTCAGACTGATCCTTACCAATCTTAACCAAGGATTTGGTGTTGTCTAAGGTACATTTGCAAAGTCGAATCAGCTTTGCAGGAATACCAAACTCAGACATGGCCTCATAAAGCCTATTCCTTATCGGAGAGTCGAAGGCAGCTTTGTAGTCGACAAAGAGGTGGTAGGTGTCGATCTGCTTTTCATGGGTTTTTCCAGGATTTGTTGCCTGTCGTCTCTTCTCCATGTGCCGTTCTCGAACAGCTCGTGTTGCCATTGGCTGCAGTTCGCCCTGTATGCAGCAACCGTCTCTCTCGTGGCATTGCGACATTCATCATCGTACCAGGTATATTCTTGAGACGGCTTTGAGTACCCAAGTACGCTTCTCGCAGCCCGTTCTAAGGAGTCGGCTATATTTTGCCACTGCGAGGTTATATTGTCAGGGGTTGGAGCATTCCGCAGCAGTTGAGTTAGGTGGTTGAAGTAGGCGTTTGCTACCTCTGTGGTCCGCAGTTTACCGATGTCCAGCTTTCGTAGTGTCTGGTTACGTACGTTTTTCGCCATGCTTAGCCTTGTGCGTACCTTAACTGCGGTAAGGAAGTGATCGGAGTCAATGTTCGCACCCCTAATCACTCGTACGTCCAGAACACTCGATGCTTGCCTTCCATCGTCTACCACATGATCAATCTGATTCCTCGTCAATTGATCTGGAGATAACCATGTTGACTTATGAATATTTTTATGGTCAAATCTACTGCTGCTAACTACCATATTTCTTGCCGCAGAGAAATCAATCAGTCTGATGCCATTGTTCGACGTTTCGGTGTGCAGACTGAATTTTCCGATGGTAGGCTCAAATGCGGTTTCCCTGCCTATTTTAGCATTAAAATCGCCTAGTACAATTTTAATGTCATGGCTCGGGCTACGGTCATATACATTTTCTAGGCTCTCGTAGAACTCATCTTTGTCCTCATCGCTTTTCTCTTCTGTCGGAGCATGGGCACATATAAGTGTTATGTGGAAAAACTTTGTTTTGACTCTTATGGTGGCTATACGTTCACACACCGTGTTGAACCTTGAGACTAGGTGTCGCAGTCTCTTGCCAACCACAAATCCACATCCAAACTCGTGCTTGTCCGCATGGCCACTATAGTAGATGTCGCACGTCTTCATGCGCGAGCACCCGTGTCCCGTCCACCGGATTTCCTGTAAAGCGGTTATGTCAGCCTTGTATTCTTCGAGGACTTCCGCCAGTTGGATGGAGGCACCTGGTCTATACAGTGTTCTAACATTCCAGGTGCATATCCTTAAATCATGGTCCTTATTTCGTTTGCGGTGGTCGTCAACATTTTGGGGGTCCATTTTATTATACCATCACCCTTAGGGATGAGGGTATATATCATTTGATACGAAAAAAAGTGTAACGCATTAAAGGAGACGAGTTAGACCCCAAGTATCTTAAGACCAAATTCGTTTCAGAACTTTTTAAGAAGAATGAGCTATGTCCGTCTGTCTGGCTGGCTGGCTGGCTGGCTGGCTGGCTGGCTGGCTGGCTGGCTGGCTGGATGGCTGGTCAGCAGGATAACTCGAGTAAACCTTAACGGATCGGTATGAAAATTTACCAGTATCAATATTTTCAAAACGAACTTATGGGATTGTAAATGGGCCGTATAGCCCCACCCCTTCTGGTACCTCCCATACAAAATTACCTATTTTTGGAAAATTAATATTTCTTCCATAACTTCCAAACGCACAACCGGAGCATGTTTGAATTTGGTCAGTTTATTTATCTTGCAAAAGTAGACAAATCCTAAGAAAACCGAAACCTGTGCCCACCCATTCTGGTACCTCCATACAAATGACCGAATTGACCCTTATAGTTTTATATACATATCTTTTTTGCAAGTAAACTTAGATCCCTCAAATTTTGCGTATGATGTTTGCTTATAAATATTAGACTCTGGTATGAATATGGACTATATCGGTACACGCCTTTTGGTACCTCCCATACAAAATGACCTATTTTTGGAAATTATATATTTCTCCAATAACTTCAAAACAGTCCCTTGGGGGGTTATAAACATTGGTCGATAAATTAATGTTGTGATAGGAGGCGAAACCTCAGAGAGCCTAACTATTTGACACACTCCTTCTGGTACCTCCCATACAAATGACCGAATTGACCCTTATAGTTTTACATACATATCTTTTTTGCAAGTAAACTTAGATCACTCAAATTTTGCGTATGATGTTTGCTTATAAATATTAGACTCAGGTATGAATATGGACTATATCAGTTCACGCCTTCTGGTACCTCCCATACAAAATGACCTATTTTTGGAAATTAATATTTCTCCTATAACTTCCAAACGGACTCTTGGGGGGTAATGAAAATTGGTCGATTAATTTATGTTATTATAGGAGGCAAAACCCTAGAAAACCTAACTATTTGACGCACCCCTTCTGGTACCTCCCATACAAATGACCGAACTCACCCCCATAGTATTACAAACATATCTTTTTTCTAAGTACACTGAATTCAGTCAAATTATGAGTAATTTGTACGCTTATGCAAATATGAATCAGGAGTGAATATGGACTATATCGGGTCACCCCTTCTGGTACCTCCCATACAAAATTACATATTTTTGGAAAATTGATAATTCACCCATAACTTTCAAACGGACATTTAAGGGGTAATGAAAATTAGTCGGTTAATTTATATTGTGATAGGAGGCGAAACCTCAGAAAACCTAACTATTTGACACACCCCTTCTGGTACCTCCCACACAAAGGACCGAACTCACCCCTATAGTCTTACATACATATCTTGTTTTGTAAGTGCACTGAATTCAGTCAAATTATTCGTAAGTTGTACGTATGAAAATTTGAGGTAGGAATGAATAAGGACTGTTTCGGTTCACCCCTTGTGGTACCCCCTTTAAAAATTAATTTTTTTTGAAATATTAATATTTCTCACATAAATTCCAAACCGGCACCTATACCCCCTACACAAATAAGTAAAGTTTTGGACGATTTTGCACCACAAGCAGGGGAAAAAATATACATAAGTAATTTTATTTTAATTAAAAATCTATTCATTTCAATAACTCAAGACTGCAACAATATCTTATATTGGGTGATGGTATTTATCAGTCAGTTTACCTGACTGAAATTTCTGTACTGGTTCTTTTCTTACTTCTTTTCATTGCAATTGTTTATACGTCGGTGGCGGGTTGCACGGCCAGCGCACCACGTCGCAATTTTCTCCTCCTGCCAGGATTTTATTAGAGTTAGACCCCAAGTATCTTAAGACCAAATTCGTTTCAGAACTTTTTAAGAAGAATGAGCTATGTCCGTCTGTCTGGCTGGCTGTCTGGCTGGCTGGATGGCTGGTCAGCAGGATAACTCGAGTAAACCTTAACGGATCGGTATGAAAATTTACCAGTATCAATATTTTTCAAAACGAACTTATGGGATTGTAAATGGGCTGAATAGCCCCACCTCTTCTAGTACCTCCCATACAAAATTATCTATTTTTGGAAAATTTATATTTCTTCCATAACTTCCAAACGGACAACCGGAGTATGTTTGAATTTGGTCAGTTTATTTATCTTGCAAAAGTAGACAAACCCTAAGAAAACCGAAACCTGTGCCCCACCCATTCTGGTACCTCCCATACAATTGGCCGAATTGACCCTTATAGTTTTACATACATATCTTTTTTGCAAGTAAACTTAGATCACTCAAATTTTGCGTATGATGTTTGCTTATGAAAATTAGACTCATGTATGAATATGGACTATATCGGTTTACGCCTTCTGGTACCTCCCATACAAAATGACCTATTTTTGGAAATTATATATTTCTCCAATAACTTCAATACAGTCACTTGGGGGGTTATGAACATTGGTCGATAAATTAATGTTGCGATAGGAGGCGAAACCTCAGAGAGCCTAACTATTTGACACACCCCTTTTCGTACCCCCCATACAAATGACCGAATTGACCCTTATAGTTTTACATACATATCTTTTTTGTAAGTAAACTGAGATCACTCAAATTTTGCGTATGATGTTTGTTATGAAAATTAGACTCAGGTATGAATATGGACTATATCAGTTCACGCCTTCTGGTACCTCCGATACAAAATTACCTATTTTTGGAAAATTAATCTTTCTCCTATAACTTCCAAACGGACTCTTGGGGGGTAATGAAAATTGGTCGATTAATTTATGTTATTATAAGAGGCAAAACCCTAGAAAACCTAACTATTTGACACACCCCTTCTGGTACCTCCCATACAAATGAACGAACTCACCCCCATAGTATTACAAACATATCTTTTTTCTAAGTACGTTGAATTCAGTCAAATTATGAGAAATTTGTACGCTTATGAAAATATGAATCAGGAGTGAATATGGACTTTATTGGGTCACCCCTTCTGGTACCTCCCATACGAAATTACCTATTTTTGGAAAATTAATAATTCTGCCATAACTTCCAAACGGACATTTGAGGGGTAATGAAAATTAGTCGGTTAATTTGTATTGTGATAGGAGGCGAAACCTCAGAAAACCTAACTATTTGACACACCCCTTCTGGTACCTCCCACACAAAGGACCGAACTCACCCCTATAGTCTTACATACATATCTTTTTTTGTAAGTGAACTGAATTCAGTCAAATTATTCGTAAGTTGTACGTATGAAAATTCGAGTTAGGAATGAATAAGGACTGTATCTGTTCACCTATTGTGGTACCCCCTATCAAAATTAAATTTTTGTGAAAAATTAATATTTCTTACATAAATTCCAAACCGGCACCTATACCCCCTACACAAATAAGTAAAGTTTTGGGCGATTTTGCACCACAAGCAGGGGAAAAAATATACATAAGTAATTTTATTTCAATTAAAAATCTATTCATTTCAATAACTCAAGACTTCAACAATATCTTATATTGGGTGATGGTATTTATCAGTCAGTTTACCTGACTGAAATTTCTGTACTGGTTCTGTTTGTGTTTAAGGCTATTTATACATCTTAAACATATAATGTTCTAAGTCATACCAGAGATTGCATGAGCGCTATTTCTCTTACCTAAGTGCTGCATTTGCTACAGAATGCGCAATATGCTGCTATTTTTCATCTACATCAGAATTCACTGTGTCGATTCGTAGAAATTAAAATACTTGATTGAAAGTGTGTGCTTTTGAGATGTCTAGTTTTATATTCTTAGCATGGGATTACCAATGGACAGTTCTTATTTTTACGTATATTAATGATTGCCATTGAAACTCGCTGGAACTCGAATTTTCAAAAGTGCTGACAATTCAATTTCACATTTTTGTTATACTTAATTTTAAAGTAACCAAAAGTTGAATCATATTATTTTTATCATAATGACTTTATTCTGTTATACTTGCTCATCACGTGCTTTACATCGTTTGTATGGTTTTCGTTTTATTTGCCAATCACCTCAAATATATTATTAAGCAATGGATAAATTAAGCCCCAACACATTTTACGTGTACTATGTCATGCTCACTAGGTCACATCCACAATAATATAGATTTAAATTATATAAATATTTTGTTGGTCTAAGTCTACTGACACAGAATTATTCGACAAAATGACACAAAAATAATGACATTCAAGAGGTGTAAATGGAAATTAAGTTTTTTTTAATGGTTGCTGTATTTGACAGCAGCAACAACACTATGCAACACAAAAAACACTCTGATTAAATTTTAATGACGTTTTAGGTCCCACGATTGCAAAAAATAGTCTAAATTATTTAATCTATGGTAAAGTTTGTGTATCACAAATCTGTTGTTTTTTCCAAAAATTCAAGGCTCGGTAAAATTCATACAACTTAACATAAAGACGTTTCGTTGGAAGGCTTGAAAGATAAGCACTTGAAATATTAGTGATTTCCATGATAAAGTCCTAAAGAAGCAGTGGCAACACAGCGACGCATGCATCAAGACACTCATAAGAATTAGTAATACGGAGCTGGAGGTAGCACTTCGACCGATCGGCGAAAAATGGCCTCAAAACTGTCAAAAACAATTCACAAGAATAGCATAGAATTGGTCTGAAAACTGGCGAAGTACTTTAAAAGAATAATAAAGACTTGGCTAAAGCACTTCAGAAGACACACATAAAGAGTTTATGTAACGACTAGCGAAGCTCCCCAGAGATAACTTGGTATAAAGGCTATCGAAAGTATTTTTGAAGAATAGCGAAGACTTGGTCTGAAGACTGGGGCAGCGCTTCAGAAGAATGGAAAACACACGACGGAAGATGCGTCTGAAAAATAGAAAACACACGGTGAAAAACTCGAAAACTGTCGAAGCAGTTGCGAAGAAGATCGAATATTTGGTCTGAAGACTGGCTAAAGCATTTTAGAAGAATAGTAAAGAATTAGTCTGAAGACAAGCTAAAGCACTTAGGAAGACTTATTCTGAAGACTGGCGAAAATATTCAGTAAAACATCTAAGACTTGGTATGAAGACTAACAAGAGTACTTCAGATTAATGGAGGAGACATGACGGAAGACGAAAATGTTATGGATTTTTATGTACTATTTACGATGTAAAAGTCAATTTTTTGGTCGATTTTGGATTGACTTGTTTTCACTTAAGTAACGGGTTTTCCAATAGGTACTAGACAGCTTTGAATTTAATTTGTGAACTGACTCAACATTTTCATCATGGTAAAGTACACGAACAAACATCGTATGTAAACCAGTAAGAAAGTTTGAGTGGGGCAACCCGACTTACATATACCATCACCCTCAGTACAACACAAAATTTTCTATTATACTAATATTATTGCTCGATTTCTAAAGTGGGCGGTGTGGTACATTTGTATGGGAGGTACCAGAAGAGGCGTGTCTAGACTTCCACATCATTTCTTTAAAACTTTATCATGTTATACCTTTACTAAACACAGAATTTGGGCACGATGGAGTTAGGTACATTGATATATTTACTCCATCTCTAAAGTAGGCGAAGTGGGAGGTACCAGAAGGGGCGTGTAAACTTCCAGATTTCTTCCTCAACATTTTTCCTGCTTGAACTTTACTTAATACAGAATTTGGGCATAATCCCATTAGGTCTATTAATAATATTAATCAATTTCTGAAGTGGACTGTACCAGATGGGTATGGGAAGTATCAGATGAGGCGTGGCTAGACTTCCAATTTTTTTCTCAAAAACTTTATCCTGTGAAAGCATTTCTAAATAAAGAATTTGGGTACGATTACGTTGGATTTATTGACATTATTACTCCATCTCTAAAGTGGGCGGAAAGATACATTTGTATGTGAGGTACCAGAAGGGACGTGGCTGGACTACCAATTTTTTTCTCAAAAACGTTATTCTGTTAAAGCATTTCTAAATACAGAATTTGAATACGATCGAGTTTGATGTATTGATATTATTACTCGATTTCTAAAGTGGGCGGATTGATGCATTTGTATGGGAGGTACCAGAGGGGCGGGGCCATGTAGCTCATTTAAAATACCGTAAGTAGTTTTGAGAAAATATTAACTCCTGCTAAATTGCAAAACATTTGATTGCGTTTTTCGAAAGTTATCGTGCGCACCAGCCGGACAGCCAGACAGACAGACATACAGACAGACGGACATGGCTCAAACGACTCAAAAAGTCATGAATCGAATTTGGTTCAAAGATACCTAGGGTCTTAAGTGACTGCTTCTATGTGTTACACTTTTGGGTCGTATCAAATGATATATACCCTCAACCCCTATCGTGATGGTATAATTATAAAAATTTACTACCGAAATTCGTAGTCGGTGACCGCTACATTAAGAGTGTTAATTTCAATTTTCGGTCGTTATTCTCGCCCTAGTAGACAAGCAGAAACAAGTTAAGTGCAAATATTTGAGTCCACATATTCATTGTGTGATGCTGCCGTTCCAGTGAGACAGTGCCGTTCCAGTCGTTGCAGTTCAGGTGTCCGTAGCAAACGATCCAAATCAGTCGATTCCGCGGCGTTCTTAAGAACTGGGCATTGCCAAGAGCACTTTATAGTGAAATTTCCGTAAAAGTCTTGGTTTACAACCATTCAAGATCAAGCTGAGTCATAAATTGAAGCCGATGGATCAATTAACGCGGCGTACGTTCTCCAATTGGGCTCTAGAGAAGATGAAACTCATCGAAAAATCATCTTCAGTGTCTAAGCCCATTTTGGCTTAATGGTTCGTCAATAAAAAAATATGCGTTAGTGTTTTGGTGAAATCCACATGTGCTACATGAATCACCACATCATCTACAAAAAATAAATGTTTGGTGCGGTTTGCATGCCGGCGGCGTCATTGGGCCATACAACAGGACAGTGCCGCAAGCCACACAGCACACGTTACAATCGATTTATTGAAGAGTACGTTTGGTGAGCGTGTTATCTCAAGAAATGGACCAGTCAATTGGCCGCTCGTTTGTGCCCGTTATATACAGATGATGATGTACCAGAATGCATCAATTGGTTACAAAGAAGTCTGATGATAAACACGTCATGTAGGGTGAACCGCGTTATCTTAGTGAGTGACAATGAATTGCCATTAATATTGACTATAAAAACCTTTCTTATAGTTTAGCTAAATTTAAAAAATGTAATAAACATTTACAAAATATATAAACGCCTGTCAAAAGCTTTTGCGTAATACTATAGAGACTAAAGTATAACCATCAAAACCGATCAAAAAACTTTCAAAACCCTCTTTTCTAAAATTACTTCTCCAAGAATGCAACTTCTTTTTCAACTGACACATTTGAAGACGAGCACTTCCTTCGTTTAACATAAAACAAGTACTTTATGATGATAACACATAAGCACACCCGTTAAAAAAGTTTTCCATTTCAATTCAAAAAAGTAAAAAAGTTGATAGTAGCTCTTGTACTCGTATCATTGCAACATCTACTTATCAACAGCATTATGCGTTGTTCGCATCAATTTGAGTTTGAGTTTTCACAAGTAACACAAAGACTACAACGTGAAAAAAAAACGATTGCTCGGTTTCACAATTTAAATAGTTTAAAATTCACGTTTACACTTTTACAGTTTGAAAGCAAAAAGAAAATTAAGTATCTTACTTAAAAACGCTTTTCTATTGTTTTTGGAACAGTTTAGTTAATGCAAGAGAACATTTAAATAGATGCGCAATTGCAATAAAATGAATAAAAACAAAGTAGGAAAGTGAAAAGCTGCAATAAAAGTTGGAAGTGTATCGAAGAATATAATCGTTGATGAAAAGCTCTAAAAATGTAATGGAAAGTGTTACTGGTTCGGGTATAACGAAACGTTTGTCAGCTAAATAACGTTGGATTCATAGAAGGAAAAGCGATTTAAAAAAAACCAGTAAGAAAGTTTCAGTTGGGCGACCCGACTTACATATACCAGCACCCTCAGTAAAAAATTTTTATACCATCACCCGTAGGGATGAAGGTATATATCATTTGATACGACCCAAAAGTGTAACACATAGAAGGAGTCACTTTAGACCCTAGGTTTCTTTGAACCAAATTCGATTCATGACTTTTTAAGTCGTTTGAGCCATGTCCGTCTGTCTGTCTGTCTGTCGGGTGGCTGTCCGGCTGGTTCGCACGATAACTTTCGAAAGACGCAACCAAATGTTTCGAAATTTTGCACGAGTTATTATTTTCTCAAAACTACTTACGGTATTGCAAATGGGCTACATGGCCTTGCCCCTTCTGGTACCTCCCATACAAATACATCATTCCGGCCACTTTAGAAATCGAGTAATAATATCAATACACCCTACGGAATCGTCCCCAAATTCTGTATTTAGTAAAGCTATAACAGGATAAAGTTTTGGAAAAAATTTTGAAAGCCTAGCCACGCCCCTTCTGGTACCTCCCATACAAATCTACCTTTCCGCCCACTATAGAGATGGAGAAATAATATCAATAAATTAAACGTGATCGTACCCAAATTCTATTTTGAGTAAAGCTATAACAAGATAAAGTTTTAGAGAAAAATTGGAAGTCTATTCACGCCCCATCTGGTACCTCCCATACACATCTGGTACCGCCCACTTTAGAAATCGATTAATATAATTAAAAGACCTAACGCGATCGTGCCCAAATTCTGTACTTGGTAAAAAAAGAAAAAATCTGGAAGTCTAGACACGCCCCTTCTGGTTCCTCCCATACAAATGTACCACTCCGCCCACTTTAGAAATAGAGTAATAATATTAATACACTCGACACGATTGTGCCCAAATTCTGTATTTCGTTATATTATAACAGGACAAAGTTTTGGAGAAAAAATTGGAAGTCTAGACACGCCCCTTATGGTACCTCCCATACAAATGTACCTTTCCGCCCACTTTTGGGATGTAGTAATAATGTCAGTACACCCAACGCAATCGTGCGCAAATTCTGTGTTTAGTAAAGCTATAACAGGATAAAGTTATGGAGAATAAATCTGGAGCCTATACACACCCCTTCACGTACATCCCATATAAATGTACCACTACTCCGCCCAATTTCGAAATCGAGTAATAATATCAATAAAATAGAAAATTATTTGTTTTACTGAGGGTAAGGGTAAATGTAAGTCGGGTTGCCCGACAGAAACTTTCTAACTGGTTTTAATTACAAATCGATTATTTTCAATAACTCAAGACTTAAACAATATATTATATTGGGTGATGGTATTTATCAGTCAGTTTAACTGACTGAAATTTCTGTACTGGTTTTTTCTATTATATTGATATTGTTACTCGATTTCGAAAGTGGGCGGAGTGGTACATTTGTTTGGGAGATACTAGAAGGGCGTGTGTAGACTTCCAGATTTTTTCTCCGAAACTTTATACTACACTCAGCCATAGCATCTCAGAGTTTTAATCGAATCGGACTGTCGAATGCAGCTTTGTCATCGATAAACTGATGGTAGGTGCCGATCTGCATTTCTTGGGTGGCATAGAACACTCGAATCCAACCAATCATCGGATATGTATTCCTTTAGCCAAATGTTTTTTTGAGCTGGTGCATGCACGTCGTCAGCTCATCGCCTACGGCCTTAAAAATTTCTGAAGGTGATCCATCGGCTACCTCAACTTTATTGTTTTTAAGTGGTGCAATTGCCTTGCTATTTTAGTTTAGTTCGGTGGTAGCCAATCTACTCCTTCGTCTATAAATAGTGTGATTTCGTCGCTTATGCTGCCTGTGAGCAGAGTACGAAATTGTTTTCTCCATATTTGCAACACACTCTGCGTGTCCATCAACAGATTTCCATCTCTGTCCTAACAAGTGGGGGTTCCTGTTTCAAAACATTTATTTTCATCTTTTGGCAGAACTCGGGCTTTAACTCTATCACTATCGATATCATGACTCTCTTGCTCTTTTCATCCATAGACGCTTTTTCCACCTGAAGCGGCGTTTCGTTTCGGTAACCGTATGCGCTAGTAATGGCTAGCAGTTTTTCCGTATATACAGCATCCATATCCTCAAACATTGCGCGATATTTCTTATCGTACTAGGGCTTGCATGGCTTTAAAACACAGCACGATCGTTTTGACAGTGGCCATAAAATTCGCCACATCATCATAATTAGGGGGGTTTGTTTGAAGTAATTGAGAGAGTTGGTTGGAGATTTGTGATGCCTATCTACCTTTGCGTTTGCTACGAGCGTCATTAGCACTATTTAATCGCGTGCGTACCTTGGCTGCAAGTAGGTGATGATCCGAGTCAATGCTTTCATCGCTCATTATACACACGTACACAACGCTTGAGACATGCCTTTCATCGAGTACCACGTGATCTACCTATGGTATATCTATGTTGACTTGTGGAATCTGGTACCACTCACTACCATGTTTCTTCTTGACGCGAAGCTAACCCGTGTAATCTGATATCAAAAGTGCTGTTATGTAGACTTAATTTTCCTACTACTGAACCAAAAGTATCTTTTAGTCCGTATTTAATCGCATACGTACTATGGCTGCAACTATGTGGCTATACGAGTCAATATTATCAGCGCACATTACACCCACGTCCATGACGTTTACTACATGCCTTCCATCAATTACCACGTCATCAATCCGGTTTCCTGTCTTTTGATCAGGTGATATGCATGCTGCCCTGTGTATATCTTTATTTGGGAGTCTGCTTCCACTCACTACCATGTTACTTGCCGACACGAAGTTAATTAGCCCAAATCGTTGTCGGATGTGTTGCTGTATAGACTGAATTTTCCGACTGCTGAACCAAGAGCATCTTCCCTTTCCCATTATAGCATTAAAATCTCCCAGAACAAATTAAATGTCAGTGCAGGGCAGCGGTCATATATTTCCTCTAGGATGCATTTTTAATGTCCTCGTCTTGGTCTTCCGTCG
Organism: Muscina levida; assembly: GCA_964034835.1. Lineage (NCBI taxonomy): Eukaryota > Metazoa > Arthropoda > Insecta > Diptera > Muscidae > Muscina > Muscina levida. Next base: position 86,763,384 of record OZ035882.1, on the reverse strand, counting down.
AAGCGTGTACACAAATCAGCGTAATGTAAAATATTTCGCATTCATGTGTTTAGTGTCTACTCGGTCACTTAGAAGGTTCAACAGCGAGACCAGGTGTCGAAATATCTTGCCGACTGTGAATTCAAGTCCAAATTCGGGTCTTTCTGCATAGCAGCAGTAAGAGATGACACAGTTCATTCGTCGTGTGAATCCCTATCCCGTCCATTATATTTTCTGTAAGGCGGTGATGTCAGCCATGTATTTGTCAAGGATGTCTGTCAATTGTATAGAGGCACTATCTCTGTATAGAGTTCAGACATTCCAGGTACATATCCTTAAATCATGGTCCTCATAACTTTTGCGGGAGTTGTCGACATTCAGAGGGTTTATGTTTTTTCTTCTCTTCGTGTTGCCATAATAATAGTATTTGTTTAAAGAGTGTGGCTTATTAGGTCACTGCGCCCGATCATAGTTTCTTGGGGATGCCAAAGCCACTAAGAGAGCCGTTATGATGAACTTTTGTAACCAGTAGGAAATATCCTTAGACGCATCGGCGGTATCATGCCATTTCGATTACTCAACGAATTTTCATTGTGAGCTGCTTGGGACCTCCAAAGATTCCGGTAATTCATAAGTGAATAACGATCAGAAATACTCAAATTAGAAAATACCCCATTCCCCAAACATGGAACGAAGTTAAATCAGTAGTAAGTAGATGTGAATGGGAGTGCTTTGCCAGTACAGTGCAACATATCATTTAAGAAGCTGCGCCAGTCCTCAGGAATTTCGCCTTATCTTCTGAAGTGCTTTAGCTTCTCTTCAGACCAAGTCTTCGCCGTGTTTTTTGATGTGCTTCGCCAGTCTTCGGAACAAATCTTACGCCTTTCTTTTGAAGTGCTTTCGCCAGACCAAGTCTTTCGCCCATTCCCCAAACATGGATCGACGTTAAATCAGTGGTAAGTAGATGTGAATGGGAGTGCTTAGCCAAGCCTTCCGAGTACAGTATAACATATCTTCTAAGGAGCTTCGCCAGTCTTCAGACCAAGCCTTTCGCCTTATCTTCTGAAGTGCTTTAGCTTCTCTTCAGACCAAGTCTTCGCCGTGTTTTTTGATGTGATTTTGCCAGTTTTCTTACGCCTTTATTTTTAAGTGCTTTTGCCAGTCTTCAGACTAAGTCTTTCGCCGTGTCTTCTCTATGCTTCAGACAAGTCTTTGTGTCGTGTCTCCTCTCTTCTTAAGACAGGTGTCCGTCGTGTATTCTCCATTCTTCTGAAGTGGTGGTTTTACAATAGTGACCGAGTACCTTCGCTCTGACTTGGAATTTCTTACACTTAACAAGTTGGCTATTGCACTGTGTTACCAGTAACTAATCTAGTCACTTTCATTCCGAATAGGAATACCTGATATACGTGGATAAAGTCACTGAATACAAGTAGTACCGGTTGGATCAAAATTGACCCACAGAGTAGGCCATGGCATCCACTCACCGGACCTTATTATAAATATCTACTACAAGCTGCGGTGGCCGGCCGTGGCATAGTGGTTAGAACACGCGACTACCATGCGAGAGGTCACGGGATCAACTACTGGCTCCGGTCATCTTAAAAAAAAAAAATATTAATATAAATATAAATAAATTTTTCTTTCATAGTCGGCTCCCCTCGAATGTTGTCGACAGCAACTTCGCAGTATTAGTGTCGAGTCAATCGGCGTGTCTAGTTAGAGCTTCTCAAACAGTGACGTTTGCATTGTCGATAAACAAGTAGGTGCCATTAGTTGTGAATCTAAAAATAGAAAGCGTGTTAATTCACAGCAACGCGAGAAGTTATCCCATACCTCATTCATGGGGTGTAAAAAGAAAATTAAGCTGCCAGACCATTGCAACGTCTTTGCTCTATCCCTGATTGTGATGGAATGTTATTTACCACTAAGGGTGACGACAATTCGGGAAATTGGTTAGCGGATGACTTAGCTGGACAGGATACTACTCAAAGATTCTTCTGGCAAAAGAAAAAGTTTTTAAACCGATCCATAACTGTTGTCTCCACTTCAGGCAATTGCCCGATAATATGTACATTCTATGACAAATGGAGACAACATCGCCAAGATCGAGGATGCTGCCAATAAAATAAATGTTAATGACTGAGACAAGAATTGATCGTTGGATCTCACGATAATCGCGAGTACTAAACACTGCCGACCCGTCACAGATGTCAACAGCAACTTCTCAGTAAAAGTCTATTTAATCCTCAAATAACTTTTTTGTTTATAAATTAAAATATATAATCTAAAAGAAATAATTTCATGGAATTTAAATAACTTTTTTATCCGAGATTCCAAAGCAATTCAAAAATGTAATTATATCGGATTTTTTATTTATTCACTTAGACCATTGCCATTCTAATTGGCTCATATCTAAATTACATTTTCACATTAACTTTTCTGCAGATTAATTTCCTTTTAATTGCATACTTTCTCTTTGCGAAAACAAATTCATCGAAATTAAAAGCGAAACTACTTTTATGCCAGCATTTCTTGTTTCCCCGCTACGAAATAAATTGGATGAAAAACCGCATGAGTATATAATGTTAAATTAATTTTCGTATTTTTCGCTTTCCTTCTCTATTCTGTTAGCCTCAATAATACATTCTACAGCATTTTAGAGTACAGTTTCATCCAAAAAGAAACGCTGTGGCGTGCTCACAGAGACCACAAAGTGCTAAAGCACAAAATTAAAACAAAGTGGTTTTCGATGTACTGATAGAATTCTGTGAGAATTTCTTGGATTAAGTAATTAAATATTGACCCCGGAAACGAGGTTGAATCAATATCCTTTATTGTTATATTTGTGGATGACCACAGTAACAAAGCAAAGAATATAAAGAATTGCAGTTTTTTTTTATAGATCACAATGGGTAGATACCTGACATTGATTTCAAAATATATTGATATAGCCGCAATCTTATTATTTTTGCATATTTCATTATCGAAGGCAAGTATTTGACTGTTGCAGATATTTAAATTAAAATGCCGTTGTGTTGGTGAATTTTGTTTACTTCATCCCATTACACATGTGAGAATGGGGGTACTTTTGAAAATTATTACCGCCTGTTTGAATATGGATTACAACCTTCACCATATAGCACATCGCTAGATATCACAACAGCTTAAGGTCAATCGGGCCAATATCTATAAAAGAAAAGTTTACTTAAAATAATCGAGTATATCTCTTTCACAAAATAATTGTCTTACATGTAAAAACTTTTCACACTAAAACCCAAAAAAAAACCGTCACAAACACACACTATAGTTTGTGCATGAATAGGAAATATTGTCATTTTCTTTAAAATAATAATCTTTTATAGACAATCTATGCTGTTATTTACTTTTTGAACTTACTTGTGTGCATATGACTTTATTATTCAGTATTCAGTTGTCTATCGATTTATAAATCAACATTTTCAATTTTCTTTAGTGCTTGCCTCCAATCTGGTGAAGCACTTAAAATACAACGAATTTTTCTCTTCTGTAAACTTTGTGCACATCCAATAATGATTGCGATTTATCGACAGATGTGAGATATTTTCCTGCATCGTTCTTGTGTATATCGAAAAGCCAAGAACACCATTGGCTCTTATGTTTGCCTTGCAGTTTATCCGCTGTATCTTATCCATTCTTTACTGTCCCGGCAACAATTCCATGTCTTTATAATGACGGAAATATAATGCAATCGCGGCAACTTCCTTTGGCCAAACAACAGGAAACAGACAAAAGATTATCACCGTACACATGGCATTGGACAAAGGACAATGGACTCTGGGGACAAACTGAGATTGAAATAAGTAAATGTGAACGAAGACGATGCATTACTCAAAATTGTTTTGTGTTATGGGGATTCCGTATCAATATTTTAAAGTAGTGGCTGGTAGATAAAGTTTGTGTTAATAGTAAACTTCAGAATAGTAAAACAAACTATGTATATGGCGCTATGAATATGGGCCCCAGAAAATTGAACCCCAAATTAAAATATGAAAATCTGCCCCAAATTTGGGGCCCACGTTCACAGTGAAAAGTGGCCACATTTTTTAAAATGAAAATGAGCCCTAAAAAATGAACCAGGGCCCCAAAGAAATTATGAAACAGGGCCCCAATTTTTTTGGGTTCAATTTCGTAAACAATATTTTGGGGCTTATTTTCACAATTAGTCTGCAATACGATGACATAAATGAAAATGCGCCCCAAAGTGTTAAATAAGGCCCCAGCATGAATATTTTATATCATAATTTTAAATCTGCTATTTGATTGTGGTGTAATGATCTAAATTGTACTGAACAATCAGTGCAAATTTAGGTGGGCCCATATCAATCTAGGAGACTCGTATTTTTTAAATTTTATTTCCATACATATACAGGGTACATAATATTTTAATAAATAACAAATTGTTACTAAAACTATAACTCTTTGTTACTTAACATAAATAAAGAAAATCAGTTTATTGTCATAACATCATTATTTTAAAAATATATGAAACTAGTGAGCCCGGCAATGCTTCGCAATTGCATATTAACTTGTAATATATTTCACATTTAGGTCTACAAAGTACTTTGAAAACGGTACTTAAGCTCGACAATAATATGTTGTTATATAAGTTAATTAAAACTTATATAACTAATTTGAAGTAACTCCTTAACATGGAAGTTAACCAATTACGTTTTATTGTTGTAAATGCTAATAAAAAGTTCATCAGCAAAGTCATATCTATAGTACCGACATGTAGATTAAGTTTTTTCTGTATGTAGGGCGAAAGACCACTTCTTCCACTAATCAGAAACCTACATTCCGCTAAGGATCAAAATTTAATTTTTTATTTTGATCTGTAGTAGCGGATACTAACTATCTCTTAGAACATAAAAAACACTTTTGTTGTGCCTTGACCGCAAATGAAAATTCAGTTTTAAGCTTCATGCTTTTAGCCATAAAAACTTTTTATACCATCACCCTTAGGGATGAGGGTATATATCATTTGATACGAAAAAAAGTGTAACGCATTAAAGGAGACGAGTTAGACCCCAAGTATCTTAAGACCAAATTCGTTTCAGAACTTTTTAAGAAGAATGAGCTATGTCCGTCTGTCTGGCTGGCTGGCTGGCTGGCTGGCTGGCAGGCTGGCTGGCTGGCTGGCTGGCTGGCTGGCTGGCTGGCTGGCTGGCTGGATGGCTGGTCAGCAGGATAACTCGAGTAAACCTTAACGGATCGGTATGAAAATTTACCAGTATCAATATTTTTCAAAACGAACTTATGGGATTGTAAATAGGCTGAATAGCCCCACCCCTTCTGGTACCTCCCATACAAAATTACCTATTTTTGGAAAATTAATATTTCTTCCATAACTTCCAAACGGACAACCGGAGGATGTTTGAATTTGGTCAGTTTACTTATCTTGCAAAAGTAGACAAACCCTAAGAAAACCGAAACCTTTGCCCCACCCATTCTGGTACCTCCCATACAAATGACCGAATTGACCCTTATAGTTTTACATACATATCTTTTTTGCAAGTAAACAGAGATCACTCAAATTTTGCGTATGATGTTTGCTTATGAAAATTAGACTCAGGTATGAATATGGACTATATCAGTTTACACCTTCTGGTACCTCCCATACAAAATGACCTATTTTTGGAAATTATATATTTCTCCAATAACTTCAAAACAGACACTTGGGGGGTTATGAACATTGGTCGATAAATTAATGTTGTGATAGGAGGCGAAACCTCAGAGAGCCTAACTATTTGACACACCCCTTCTGGTACCTCCCATACAAATGACCGAATTGACCCTTAAAGTTTTACATACATATCTTTTTTGTAAGTAAACTGAGATAACTCAAGTTTTGCGTATGATGTTTGCTTATGAAAATTAGACTCAGGTATGAATATGTACTATATCAGTTCATGCCTTTTGGTACCTCCCATACAAAATTACCTATTTTTGGAAAATTAATATTTCGCCTATAACTTCCAAACGGACTCTTGGGGGGTAATGAAAATTAGTCGATTAATTTATGTTATTATAGGAAGCAAAACCCTAGAAAACCTAACTATTTGATACACCCCTTCTGGTACCTCCCATACAAATGACCGAACTCACCCCCATAGTATTACAAATATATCTTTTTTCTAAGTACACTGAATTCAGTCAAATTATGAGTAATTTGTACGCTTCTGAAAATATGAATCAGGAGTGAATATGGACTATATCGGGTCACACCTTCTGGTACCTCCCATACAAAATTACCTATTTTTGGAAAATTAATATTTCTTCCATAACTTCCAAACGGACAACCGGAGGATGTTTGAATTTGGTCAGTTTATTTATCTTGCAAAAGTAGACAAACCCTAAGAAAACCGAAACCTGTGCCCCACCCATTCTGGTACCTCCCATACAAATGACCGAATTGACCCTTATAGTTTTACCTACATATCTTTTTTGCAAGTAAACTTAGATCACTCAAATTTTGCGTATGATGTTTGCTTGTAAATATTAGACTCAGGTATGAATATGGACTATATCGGTTCACGCATTCTGGTACCTCCCATACAAAATTACCTATTTTTGGAAATTATATATTTCTCCAATAACTTCAAAACAGTCACTTGGGGGGTTATGAACATTGGTCGATAAATTAATGTTGTGATAGGAGGCGAAACCTCAGAGAGCATAACTATTTGACACACCCCTTCTGGTACCTCCCATACAAATGACCGAATTGACCCTTATAGTTTTACATACATATCTTTTTTGTAAGTAAACTGAGATCACTCAAATTTTGCGTATGATGTTTGCTTATGAAAATTAGACTCAGGTATGAATATGGACTATATCAGTTCACGCCTTCTGGTACCTCCCATACAAAATTACCTATTTTTGGAAAATTAATATTTCTCCTATAACTTCCAAACGGACTCTTGGGGGGTAATGAAAATTGGTCGATTAATTTATGTTATTATAAGAGGAAAAACCCTAGAAAACCTAACTATTTGACACACCCCTTCTGGTACCTCCCATACAAATGACCGAACTCACCCCCATAGTATTACAAACATATCTTTTTTCTAAGTACACTGAATTCAGTCAAATTATGAGTAATTTGTACGCTTATGAAAATATGAATCAGGAGTGAATATGGACTTTATCGGGTCACCCCTTCTGGTACCTCCCATACAAAATTACCTATTTTCGGAAAATTAATAATTCATCCATAACTTCCAAACGGACATTTGAGAGGTAATGAAAATTAGTCGGTTAATTTATATTGTGATAGGAGGCGAAACCTCAGAAAACCTAACTATTTGACACACCCCTTCTGGTACCTCCCATACAAAATTACCTATTTTTGGAAAATTAATAATTCTCCCATAACTTCCAAACGGACATTTGAGGGGTAATGAAAATTAGTGGGTTAATTTATATTGTGATAGGAGGCGAAACCTCAGAAAACCTAACTATTTGACACATCCCTTCTGGTACGTCCCACACAAAGGACCGAACTCACCCCTATAGTCTTACATACATATCTTTTTTTGTAAGTGCACTGAATTCAGTCAAATTATTCGTAAGTTGTACGTATGAAAATTTGAGTTAGGAATGAATAAGGACTGTATCGGTTCACCTCTTGTGATACCCCCTATCAAATTAAATTTTTTTGAAAAATTAATATTTCTCACATAAATTCCAAACCGGCACCTATACCCCCTACACAAATAAGTAAAGTTTTGGAGGATTTTGCACCACAAGCATGGGAAAAAATATACATAAGTAATTTTATTTTAATTAAAAATCTATTCATTTCAATAACTCAAGACATCAACAATATCTTATATTGGGTGATGGTATATATCAGTCAGTTTACCTGACTGAAATTTCTGTACTGGTTTTGTCATGTCTTCTTCTCACACGGATCAAGAATATTCCGGAATACTATTTTTGTATTGAACTCGCATTACCATTTTTTGAGATAATTCGTTCACCAACGTTTGGCATAACAAAGTGATGGTCTCACGCGCTGTATGGCATATTACACCGTCGTGTTGGAACCATATCTCTTTCAGCTGCTCAGATGGATCATTATATGCACCCTCAACTTCACAAAGGGGTCCATAAGTATATCGAATAGAACGTGCATTTTGAAAATAAATTTGCAAGATTTGTAAACGTTGTTCTTGTGTAGTTTTTGCATGGTGATTTTCCAAAATATACTAAAAGAAAGTCTATCACACTTCATTAGTATGACAGCTAGATTTAAACTTTTAACTATCAGAAGTTCTATAATTAAAAAAAAAAAAAAAATTAACCTATATTTACAAATGTTTGCTAATGTTACCTCCGACATACTATAAAAATTTAAATTGTGCCCCAATAAAACAAAAGGTGTTTTCCAGTATAACTACAATGAATATTGCTTTATTTTTCTATATGTATGATTTATTACCGATTCGCCCTCTTGAAAAGTAAATGAAAAGTAACTGGTGTATGGACCATTTTTTGATATAGTTTAAAAATTTAACTATTGAAGTGCGTGGGCAGCGCACTAAAAAAACGTGGTAATCGTATACCAGTATCGAAATGTACGATGAATTCTTAGAAAATTTCACTTAGAAACTATATGTCTACAATCAATTCCTAGTTCGCGCTGAGAAGCATAAAGATTTCAGGTTGAGATATATTTTTAGCAATTTTTCAGTTACGTCAGACCTACCATTCCCATGTTTAGAGACCAAGACGAAGAGAATAGTATATTTTTGACATTGTTTTGGATCCCGACCAATATTCTGAAAAATGATTATTAAAAACTTAATTTCCGTATGCCAACTCTCAGAGGCCATAACTTTTTAACCAATGCATAGATTTGCATTATTTAGTTTGCTGGGAAGTTAGTTTTACGCAGAAGATCTCGAAAAATATATATCTGAAGTTTCCGGTTTGTGCTCATTTAAAAACCAAAAAAAATTTCTATCTGAAATCTTCATGCTTCCCAACGCGAGCTAGGAATTGATTTTAGACACAAAGTTTTTTGGTGAAATTTTCTTACAATTCATCGTAGATTCCGATTTTGGTTACGATTTTTGCGAATAAAAAAATTGGCCCCCCTTACTGTTCATATCTCTAGGCGCAATATTTTATGGAATTTTGACAGTTATTACTGTTTGTTTAAAAAGGGGTGTGGAATAGCCCACTTCCACCCTTACTGTAATTCATACTGCAAGAACAATATATGTTACAAATCACATCTTCATACCTCTGATAGTACATGGGATATAGTCTTTTTTACTTTAAACTTGTATGGGCGTTGCCACGCTCCTTTATCCAATCCCAACTAACTACAGCCAGTGACTAACAACAGGTCATCAGTACCACTTTTTAAAATTATCGTATAAATCAGTATATTAGAAAAACCGTTAGAGCGATTTTTGAAAAGGGGGCGTGGCACCCCCACTTCCACTGCTCCAACAACATATATAACAAATCTCATCTGCATACCTCTGATAGTTCATAAGATATAGCCCTTTCGATGTTTACTTTGTATGGGCGGCGCCACGCCCCTTTATCCAATCACAACCAAATATATCCAGGGACTATCAACAGGTCAACAGTACCACTTGGTACAATTTTCGTATCAATCGTTCTATTAGAAAAGCCGTTCGAGTGATTTTTTAATAGAGGGCGTGGCACCGCCTACTTACACCCTGTCTGTAATTCTAGCTGTACGAACAACATATATACCAAATCTCATCTTCATACCTCTGATAGTTCATGAGATATAGCCTTTTTAATTTTCAAGTTATATGGGCGGTGCCACGCCCCTTTATCCAATTACAACCAAATGTAGTCAGGAACTATCTACAGGTCAACAGTACCTCATGGTAAAATTTTTGTATCAATCGATCTATTAGAAAAGCCGTGAGAGCGATTTTTGAAAAGGGGGCGTGGCACCGCCCACTTCCATCCTGGCTGTAATTTATACTGCTCCAACAACATATATACCAAATCTCATCTTCATACCTCTGATAGTTCATGAAATATAGCCTTTTTAATTTTCAAGTTGTATGGGCGGTGCCACGCCCCTTTATCCAATTACAACCAAATGTAGTCAGGAACTATCTACAGGTCAACAGTACCTCATGGTAAAATTTTTGTATCAATCGGTCTATTAGAAAAGCCGTCTGAGCGATATTTGAAAAAAGGGGCGTGGCGCCGCCCACTTTTTGAAAAAATAAAACCTTTTAAACCATCCGGAAGCTATAGCGAACAAAACAAAAAAAAAATTTTGAAAATCGGTCCAGCCGTTTTTGAGTTTTAGCGAGACAACTGCACATTGATTCATTTTTATATATAAGAAGATATGTATTAAATTAAAATGGAATTAATCGTTTTGCAATGTAAATCTAATTGGTTTTTGATAAGTGTTGGCATTGGCTCCACGAAAAGCCCCCCAATGAAATAACGCCCAAACGAGAAATGAAATATTCCCCAAATTTTTTTCATACATTTTGGGTGTTATTTCATATGAAATAACACCCAAATTTTTTGGGCGGTTTTTCATTTATTTTTGGGAATTATTTCATTCCTCATTTGGCGTTTTCAAATTATGAAATAATCTCCAATGAAATATCAACCAACAAATTTTTAAAATTCGGGGCTTGTTTCATAGCATGTATAATTTGGGTGTTATTTCATTTTTAATTCGGGGGTAATAACACTATGACACAAAATCAAACTATTTGAAAAACACCCGAACGTGACTATATAGGTTCGATAGTACAACCGGAGCTGAGTAAAACCCTAGCTCAGTTTGGCTAGATTGGCGACCAATTTTTTTTTTGGTCCCCTAAACTTTTTGAAATCCCTTGGACCCCTTGAAAAAAGGTGACATCAATTGTTGGCCAATAGTTTCTACAGTTTTTAATCTAGCTCTTTCTCTTCTTCAGCAAAGTTTTAGCTAATAGTTCGCTTAAGAAACTGGTATAATAAAATTTCCCAAAAAAATTAGACTTCCCTCGTTTATTTTCAAAAAACTTCGATAAAAATTCTAATTTTTTCACTATTTTTTATATAAGTCGTAGGGAATCCAGATTTTTTGCATACTCTATTCAGTGAAATTGTAGTTTAGGTAACACCGAATAACTTCTCTGAACAAACCTATGCAATCTGAATAAGTCTAGGGATATTAAATAGCTCTCAAAACACACTATCTACTTTAAACAAATCAGTTTTTTAGGAGTTTTGGGCCATTGTGCAATGTTTTTACTTGCTATCTTTACCAAAAACGTACTTATTGTAAAACTGAATAACTTCGGTAAACAACCAATATGATCGGAATACTCCACCCCCTTAATTGTTCACAAAGAGCATTAGGGTGTTCCTTATATGGAATTTTTTCGAATTTCGTTAAAAATATGTATTAATCGCGATGTTGGTCATCTATCTTCACCTTACGTTTCTTTTTGCCAATATTAGGAATATATTGTGAGAAATTTTGTATCGATAGTTGGACATTAGGATGTGCCGCAATGAGGTTAAAGTATGAATTTGTTCTCAAATCAGTTTATTGCCGCTGAGTATTTTTCTTTCCTATATAGACTAAGTAGTAACAAGCCGTTCAATAGCTGAAATAAAGACCTAATATAATAATATGTGTTTGCTTTTACCATATCTCTTATAGTCGCCGAGATATTTACATAGAAGTTGGGGTATTTTTAAAAAAATTATTAAAAATGTTGAAATTGAATTTCGATGTAGATTATTAGGGGCAATTATATATTTCAACTTTTAAAGGTTAATCAAGTGAAAATCTATATGTTTAAAAAGTATATGTGTATATTATCACTATCTCTATCAATTCTCGAGATATCAGGGGCTTAAAAAGCATAGCAATGACTACATAACTTTTGTTTCACCTGTATATCCATTGTGTATGCTTACAAATGTCACCAAAGCCATTAATATCCAATGGTCTTTTGAGGGGATTTTTTATTTTTATCGTATAAAAATCATTATTGGTAAGTATTCAATGGGTATTCAGATGGAACAAAAGTTCATTAGACATTGCTATGCATACAGTCAAAAATTCCGTTTTTTAACGCCTGATATCTCAAGAATTGATAGAGATAGTGATAATATACACATATACTTTTTAAACATATAGATTTTAACTTGTTTAACCTTTAAAAGTTGAAATATATAATTACCCATAATAATCTACATCGAAATTCAATTTCAACATTTTTAATAATTATACCATCACCCTTAGGGATGAGGGTATATATCATTTGATACGAAAAAAAGTGTAACGCATTAAAGGAGACGAGTTAGACCCCAAGTATCTTAAGACCAAATTCGTTTCAGAACTTTTTAACCTTTATGTGCTCGGATGACTACATTTGTAGTAATTTTGAAATATAACGCTTGTAACTTTTTTGTTACAAAAGGGAATGGTACGAAATTTTCAGTAGCTTCCTAAAAAAGTGTTTTTACCAGATTTAACTTATAAAACCAGTAATAAAAAATACTTATGCTGCCTCCACATCATAATTTTTAAATGACCATCCCCTGGCCGGCTGACTACAAATGTAGTCACCATATAAATTGTATGGAAATTCACTTTATTTTCAACTGAAATCATTTTTTACGGTTACGGTTTGTTGAAATGTGTGCTTTAAGTATTGATTTTATTTCTTCACAATCAGTTCTAAAGAAATAACGCGAAATACGAAATTAAATTTGCTGGGTACGATCTTGGAGAAGACCGCAAAAGAACGACGTAGCTAAATTATAAGATTTTCAGAACGACTTGGTTGCAAAGCATGAGGCCATTACACGCCAGCGTCATGGTGCAATGGTTGCAAAGTATAAAAAATCATCAAATTATTCCAAATGTCGAATAAAGAACTATATACTGCAATACTGCAAAGCAGATGATATGAAATCTGGTATCTAACCTATATAGAACTGAGAGCGTTCGTTAAACTTATATTGCTAACAAGCATAAATAAATCAATCGATGGGCAATAGCGCATTGTGCAGTTTAAACGATGTATATTATAGCTCTGCTACAATGTCCAAATGAAGCTATACCTTCTGATACCTCCCATACAATTTTACCTTTTTTTTAATTTAGTCAGTTTAACTATCTTGAAATAGTTGACAAATCCTTAGAATGCCGAAACATTTGCCACACCCCTTCTGGTACCTCCCATATAAATGAGATCACTATATTAATCTTACAATAGTATACAAATCGTCAGAACGCCCCACCACCTTCTAACATACAAATGAGTGAATTAGTGCTGTGGCGGAACAATATAATGGGAAAAGTATGGAGACGGGACGCCTCTTGGCTTGACAATTACCATACATGACAAGACGGCAATAAAGCCGAACTATATTTACTTAGACCATACCACCAAAGCAGCAAGGTGCGGTATAGAAAATGGAAGGTCAGTTATAATACTTTCAAGTGTCCCTCTAATAAGGTCTGTAGTTCCAAAAAAACAATTGAAAATACATATTAGTTAAATTTGGCGTTGCCTTTGGCAATATTCTACAATATGCTTGATATAAACGTATTAGTCATTATATATTTGGAAAATCATAGCCATTTTCAAGACAAAAGCATGAATCGAAACTTCTGGCGGAGCTGAGCATAATAGCTTTTCATGTCTCTAATGGACCAACGCATTTACACTCCAAAAATTTTGGGACATATATCTGAAATATGATTACTGCCCTGAATATACAACTTTGGAAGCTTTCTGATGTTACTAATGACATACATAAATCCAATTCACCTAGTCCAATCCTGGTGTGCGTTATCCATTTTTCTACATACAAACATAGCAAAATATGTTAGTTTTCCAGAACTATTTAGTTTTGTAGTAAGATATATTATTTTGTCTTAAAACAAAATAAATTAACAACTAATTTTGAAGCAAATATGTATTTATTACTTAAAAAGCCATGTTTGCTACATTTGTAGTCATCCGACCGTCCACGTAAATTTACAATCCCGAGCACATGAAGGTTAAGAAGAATGAGCTATGTCCGTCTGTCTGGCTGGCTGCTGGCTGGCAGGCTGGCTGGCTGGCTGGCTGGCTGGCTGGCTGGCTGGCTGGCTGGCTGGCTGGCTGGATGGCTGGTCAGCAGGATAACTCGAGTAAACCTTAACGGATCGTAACGGACAACCGGAGGATGTTTGAATTTGGTCAGTTTACTTATCTTGCAAAAGTAGACAAACCCTAAGAAAACCGAAACCTTTGCCCCACCCATTCTGGTACCTCCCATACAAATGACCGAATTGACCCTTATAGTTTTACATACATATCTTTTTTGCAAGTAAACAGAGATCACTCAAATTTTGCGTATGATGTTTGCTTATGAAAATTAGACTCAGGTATGAATATGGACTATATCAGTTTACACCTTCTGGTACCTCCCATACAAAATGACCTATTTTTGGAAATTATATATTTCTCCAATAACTTCAAAACAGACACTTGGGGGGTTATGAACATTGGTCGATAAATTAATGTTGTGATAGGAGGCGAAACCTCAGAGAGCCTAACTATTTGACACACCCCTTCTGGTACCTCCCATACAAATGACCGAATTGACCCTTAAAGTTTTACATACATATCTTTTTTGTAAGTAAACTGAGATAACTCAAGTTTTGCGTATGATGTTTGCTTATGAAAATTAGACTCAGGTATGAATATGTACTATATCAGTTCATGCCTTTTGGTACCTCCCATACAAAATTACCTATTTTTGGAAAATTAATATTTCGCCTATAACTTCCAAACGGACTCTTGGGGGGTAATGAAAATTAGTCGATTAATTTATGTTATTATAGGAAGCAAAACCCTAGAAAACCTAACTATTTGATACACCCCTTCTAGTACCTCCCATACAAATGACCGAACTCACCCCCATAGTATTACAAATATATCTTTTTTCTAAGTACACTGAATTCAGTCAAATTATGAGTAATTTGTACGCTTCTGAAAATATGAATCAGGAGTGAATATGGACTATATCGGGTCACACCTTCTGGTACCTCCCATACAAAATTACCTATTTTTGGAAAATTAATATTTCTTCCATAACTTCCAAACGGACAACCGGAGGATGTTTGAATTTGGTCAGTTTATTTATCTTGCAAAAGTAGACAAACCCTAAGAAAACCGAAACCTGTGCCCCACCCATTCTGGTACCTCCCATACAAATGACCGAATTGACCCTTATAGTTTTACCTACATATCTTTTTTGCAAGTAAACTTAGATCACTCAAATTTTGCGTATGATGTTTGCTTGTAAATATTAGACTCAGGTATGAATATGGACTATATCGGTTCACCCCTTCTGGTACCTCCCATACAAAATTACCTATTTTTGGAAATTATATATTTCTCCAATAACTTCAAAACAGTCACTTGGGGGGTTATGAACATTGGTCGATAAATTAATGTTGTGATAGGAGGCGAAACCTCAGAGAGCATAACTATTTGACACACCCCTTCTGGTACCTCCCATACAAATGACCGAATTGACCCTTATAGTTTTACATACATATCTTTTTTGTAAGTAAACTGAGATCACTCAAATTTTGCGTATGATGTTTGCTTATGAAAATTAGACTCAGGTATGAATATGGACTATATCAGTTCACGCCTTCTGGTACCTCCCATACAAAATTACCTATTTTTGGAAAATTAATATTTCTCCTATAACTTCCAAACGGACTCTTGGGGGGTAATGAAAATTGGTCGATTAATTTATGTTATTATAAGAGGAAAAACCCTAGAAAACCTAACTATTTGACACACCCCTTCTGGTACCTCCCATACAAATGACCGAACTCACCCCCATAGTATTACAAACATATCTTTTTTCTAAGTACACTGAATTCAGTCAAATTATGAGTAATTTGTACGCTTATGAAAATATGAATCAGGAGTGAATATGGACTTTATCGGGTCACCCCTTCTGGTACCTCCCATACAAAATTACCTATTTTCGGAAAATTAATAATTCATCCATAACTTCCAAACGGACATTTGAGAGGTAATGAAAATTAGTCGGTTAATTTATATTGTGATAGGAGGCGAAACCTCAGAAAACCTAACTATTTGACACACCCCTTCTGGTACCTCCCATACAAAATTACCTATTTTTGGACAATTAATAATTCTCCCATAACTTCCAAACGGACATTTGAGGGGTAATGAAAATTAGTGGGTTAATTTATATTGTGATAGGAGGCGAAACCTCAGAAAACCTAACTATTTGACACATCCCTTCTGGTACGTCCCACACAAAGGACCGAACTCACCCCTATAGTCTTACATACATATCTTTTTTTGTAAGTGCACTGAATTCAGTCAAATTATTCGTAAGTTGTACGTATGAAAATTTGAGTTAGGAATGAATAAGGACTGTATCGGTTCACCTCTTGTGATACCCCCTATCAAATTAAATTTTTTTGAAAAATTAATATTTCTCACATAAATTCCAAACCGGCACCTATACCCCCTACACAAATCAGTAAAGTTTTGGAGGATTTTGCACCACAAGCATGGGAAAAAATATACATAAGTAATTTTATTTTAATTAAAAATCTATTCATTTCAATAACTCAAGACATCAACAATATCTTATATTGGGTGATGGTATTTATCAGTCAGTTTACCTGACTGAAATTTCTGTACTGGTTTTTTTAAAAATACCCCAACTTCTATATCAAATATCTCGGCGACTATAAACACATATTATTTTAGGTCGTTATTTCAGCTATTGAACGGCTATATATAAGGAACACCCTAATGCTCTTTGTGAACAATTAAGGGGGTGGAGTTTTCCGATCATATTGGTTGTTTACAGAAGTTATTCAGTTATACAATAAGTACGTTTTTGGTAAAGATAGCAAGTAAAAACATTGCACAATGGCCCAAAACTCCTAAAAAACTGATTTGTTCAAAGTAGATATTGTGTTTTGAGAGCTATTTAATATCCCTAGACTTGTTCAGATTGCATAGGTTTGTTCAGAGAAGTTATTCGGTGTTACCTAAACTACAATTTCACTGAATAGAGTATGCAAAAAATCTGGATTCCCTACGACTTATATAAAAAATAGAGAAAAAATTAGAATTTTTATCGAAGTTTTTTGAAAATAAACGAGGGAAGTCTAATTTTTTCGGGAAATTTTATTATATCAGTTTCTTAAGCGGACTATTAGCTAAAACTTTGCTGAAGAAGAGAAAGAGCTAGATTAAAAACTGTAGAAACTGTTGGCCAACAATTGATGTCACCTTTTTTCAAGGGGTCCAAGGGATTTCAAAAAGTTTAGGGGGCCAAAAAAAAAAATTGGTAGCCAATCTAGCCAAACTGAGCTAGGGTTTTACTCAGCTCGGGTTGTACTATCGAACCTATATAGTCTCGTTCGGGTGTTTTTTTCACTGTTGCACTGTGTAATTATCTTTATCTTATATATAAAAATGAATTGCTGTGCAGTTGTCTCGCTAAAACTCAAAAACGGCTGGAACGATTTTCAAAATTTTTTTTTTGTTTTGTTCGCTATAGCTTCCGGATGGTTTAAAAGGTTTTATTTTTTCAAAAAGTGGGCGGCGCCACGCCCCTTTTTTCAAATATCGCTCAGACGGCTTTTCTAATAGATCGATTGATACAAAAATTTTACCATGAGGTACTCTTGACCTGTCGATAGTTCCTGACTACATTTGGTTGTAATTGGATAAAGGGGCGTGGCACCGCCCATACAACTTGAAAATTGAAAAGGCTATATTTCATGAACTATCAGATGTATGAAGATGAGATTTGGTATATATGTTGTTTGAACAGTATTAATTACAGCCAGGATGGAAGTGGGCGGTGCCACGCCCCCTTTTCAAAAATCGCTCTAACGGCTTTTCTAATAGGTCGATTGATACAAAAATTTTACCATGAGGTACTCTTGACCTGTAGATAGTTCCTGACTACATTTGGTTGTAATTGGATAAAGGGGCGTGGCACCGCCCATACAGCTTGAAAATTGAAAAGGCTATATTTCATGAACAATCAGATGTATGAAGATGAGATTTGTTATATATGTTGTTGGAGCAGTATCAATTACATCCTGGGAGGAAGTGGGGGTGCCACGCCCCCTTTTCAAAAATTGCTCTAACGGCTTTTCTTATAGATCGATTGATAGGAAAATTTAACCAAGTGGTACTGTTGACCTGTTGATAGTTCCAGGCTATATTTAGTTGTGATTAGATAAAGGGGCGTGGCACCGCCCATACTACATTTGAAAATCAATAGGGCTATATCTAATGAACTATCAGAGGTATGAAGATGAGATTTGGTATATATATTGTTGGAGCAGTATTAATTACATCCAGGGAGAAAGTGGGGGTGCCACGCCCCCATTTCAAAAATCGATCTGACGGCTTTTCCAAAGACAGATTGATACGAACATTTTAGAACATTTACTGTTGACCTGTTGATAGTCAGTGGGTATATTTGATTGTGATTGGATTAAGGGGCGTGGCACCGTCCATTCAACTTCAAATTAAAAGGGCCTGCAGTATGAGTTACAGTAAGGGTGAAAATGGGCTGTTCCAAACCCTTTTTAAAACAAACGGTTAAAACTGTCAAAATTCCACAGTATATTGCTGTTCGCCTAGAGATATGAACAGTTAGGTGGGCCAATTTTTTTATTCGCAAAAATCGTAACCAAAATCGGAATCTACGATTAATTTTAAGAAAATGTCACCAATAAAATTTGTGTCTAAAATTGATTCCTAGCTCGCGTTGGGAAGCATGAAGATTTCAGATATAGATTTTTTTTGTTTTAAAATGAGCACAAACCGAAAACTTCAGATATATATTTTTTGAGAACTTCTGGGTAAAACTGACTTCCCAACAAACTAAATGAGGTATTACAGAAGCAAATCTATGTATTGGTTAAAAAGTTATGGCCTCTGAGAGTTGGCATACAGAAATTAAGTTTTGAAAAATCATTTTTCAGAATATTAGGCGGGATCCAAAACAATGCCAAAAATATACTATTCTCTTCGTCTTGGTCTCCAAACATCGGAGTGGTAGGCCTGACGTAACTGAAAAATTGCTAAAAATAAAATAAAAAATTAAATCTTCATGCTTCTCAGGGCGAACTATGAATTTATTGTAGACATATAGTTTCTAAGTGAAATTTTCTAAGAATTCATCGTACATTCCAATACTGGTATACGATTAACAAGTTTTGTTTTGACGCGAACAAATTGTTTCGCTCTAATGAACAGGCTATTTGTAACTTAATAAGCAAAAAGTGCCGAGGCGCTGCCCACGCACTTCAATAGTTAAATTTGTAAACTGTATCAAATAATGGTCCGTACACCAGTTACTTTTCATTTACATTTCAGGAGGGCGAATCGGTAATAAATCATACATATAGAAAAATAAAGCAATATTCATTGTAGTTATACTGGAAAATACCTTTTGTTTTATTGGGGCACGATTTAAATTTGTATAGTATGTCAGAGGTAACATTAGCAAACATTTTTAAATAACCTATGTATGGGGTTTATTTTTTTTTTTTACATATAGAACTTCTGATAGGTATAAGTGTAAATCTAGCTGTCATACTAATGAAGTGTGATAGACTTTCTTTAGTATACTTTGCAAAATCACCATGTAAAAACTACACAAGAACAACGTTTACAAATCTTGCAAATTTATTTTCAAAATGCACGTTCTGTTCGCTATACTTATGGACCCCTTTGTGAAGTTAAGGGTGCATATAATGATCCATCTGAGCAGCTAATAGAAGCCATCAACGCTGTAGACGTAAGTGTGACAGGGGACTTGAATTTATCGAACCGACGCTTTTCTCAGCAACTCGGTCTCTGTAAATGCTGAGGAAAGATCTTGGCCTACATTTATATAAAATCCAACTGGTAGAAAAACTAGAGCCAGTGAACGATCAATTGATTTTTTTTATCATGTCATTGCACATTATTTTAAGGAGAAATGGTTCCAACACGACGGTGTAACATGCCATACAGCGCGTGAGACCATCACTTTGTTGACCGAATTTTCTCAAAAATGGTAATACGAGTTCAATACAAAAATAGTATTCCGGATTATTCTTGATCCGTGTGAGAAGAAGACATGACAAAAGAAGTTTTTATGGCTTATGGCATGAAGCTTCAAACGGAATTTTCATTTGCGGTCAATAGAAGGCATAACAAAAATGTTTTTTTATGACCAAAGAGATAGATAGTATACACATGGTTCACGCTACTACGGATCAAAATAAATAATTTTGATCTTTAGAGGAATGTCTGTTTCCGATTTGTAGAAGAAGTGGTTTTTCGCCCTACATACAGAAAAAACTTAATCTACATGCCGGCATTAAAGATATGACTTTGCTGATGAACTTTTTATTAGCATTTACAACAATAAAACTTAATTGGTTAAATTTAATCTTAAGGAGTTACTTTAAATAAGTTACATAAGTAAATAAACTCAACATATTATTGTCGAGCTTAAGTACAATTTTCAAAGTACTTTGTAGACGTAAATGTGAAATATATTAAAAGTTAATATGCAATAGCGAAGCATTGCCGGGCCCACTAGTCTTATATATAAAAATGAATTGCTGTGCAGTTGTCTCGCTAAAACTCAAAAACGGCTGGACCGATTTTCAAAATTTTTTTTTTGTTTTGTTCGCTATAGCTTCCGGATGGTTTAAAAGGTTTTATTTTTTCAAAAAGTGGGCGGCGCCACGCCCCTTTTTTCAAATATCGCTCAGACGGCTTTTCTAATAGACCGATTGATACAAAAATTTTACCAAGTGGTACTGTTGACCTGTTGATCTGGTTGTAATTGGATAAAGGGGCGTGGCACCGCCCATACAACTTGAAAATTAAAAAGGCTATATTTCATGAACTATCAGAGGTATGAAGATGAGATTTGGTATATATGTTGTTCGTACAGTTAGAATTACAGCCAGGATGGAAGTGGGCGGTGCCACGCCCTCTTTTCAAAAATCGCTCTAACGGCTTTTCTAATAGACCTATTGATACGAAAATTTTACCAAGTGGTACTGTTGACCTGTTGATAGTCCCTGGCTATATTTGGTTGTGATTGGATAAATGGGCGTGGCACCGACCATACAACTTTAAATTCGATAGGGATATATCTTATGAACTATCAGAGGTATGAAGATAAGATTTGGTATATATTTTGTTGGAGCAGTATTAATTTCAGCTAGATGGAAGTGGGCGGTGCCACGCCCTCTTTTCAAAAATCGCTATTCTAATAGACCGATTGATACGAAAATTTTACCATGAAGTACTGTTGACCTGTAGATAGTTCCTGACTACATTTGGTTGTAATTGGATAAAGGGGCGTGGCACCGCCCATACAACTTGAAAATTAAAAAGGCTATATTTCATGAACTATCAGAGGTATGAAGATGAGATATGGTATATATGTTGTTCGTACAGTTAGAATTACAGCCAGGGTGCAAGTGGGCGGTGCCACGCCCTCTTTTCAAAAATCGCTCTAACGGCTTTTCTAATAGACCGATTGATACGAAAATTTTACCAAGTGGTACTGTTGACCTGTTGATAGTCCCTGGCTATATTTGGTTGTGATTGGATAAAGGGGCGTGGCACCGCCCATACAACTTTAAAATCAAAAGGGCTATATCTCATGAACTATCAGAGGTATGAAGATGAGATTTTGTATATATGTTGTTCGTACAGTTAGAATTACAGACGAGGTGCAAGTGGGCGGTGCCACGGCCTCTTTTAAAGAATCACTCGAACTGCTTTTCTAATAGACCGATTGATACGAAAATTTTACCAAGTGGTACTGTTGACCTATTGATAGTCCCTGGCTATATTTGGTTGTGATTGGATAAAGGGGCGTGGCACCGCCCATACAACTTGAAAATTAAAACGGCTTCAGGGGTATGAAGATGAGATTTGGTATATATGTTATTGGAGCTGTATTAATTACTGCCAGGGAGGAAGAAGGCGGTGCCACACCACTTTTTCAAAAATCGCTCTGACGGCTTTTCTAATTGACTGATTTATAAGATAATTTTAAAAAGTGGTACTAATGACCTGTTGTAAACCACTGGCTGTACTTAGTTGTGATTGGAGAAAGGAGCGTGGCACCGCCCATACAACTTTAAAGTAAAAAAGACTATATCTCATGAACTATCAGTGGTATGAAGATGTGATTTGTTACATATGTTGTTGTTGCTGTATGAATTAGAGTAATGGTGGAAGTGGGCTGTTCCACGCCCCTTTTAAAACAAACAGTAATAACTGTAAAAACTCCACATAACATTGCTGTTCGCCTAGAGATATGAACAGTAAGGTGGGCCAATTTTTTATTCGCAAAAATCGTAACCAAAATTGGAATCTACGATGAATTGTAAGAAAATTTCACCAAAAAACTTTGTGTCTAAAATCAATACCTAGCTCGCGCTGGAAAGCATGAAGATTTCAAATAATTTTTTTTTGTATTTAAATGAGCACAAACCGAAAACTTCAGATATATATTTTTTGAGACATTCTGCGTAAAACTGACTTCCCAACAAAGTAAATGAGGTGTTACATAATCAAATCTATGTATTGGTTAAAAAGTTATGGCCTCTGAGAGTTGGCATACAGAAATTAAATTTTTAAAAATCATTTTTCAGAATATTGGGCGGGATCCCAATAAAAAAATAAAAAATATATTATTCTTTTCGTCTTGGTCTCCTAACATTGGAATGGTAGGTAAAAATTAGAACCGGGGCCCATAGGTCTGAAGAAATTGAATAATTGCTCATTGCTAAAAAAATATCTCTACCTGAAATCTTCATGCTTCTCAGCGCGAACTATGAATTGATTTTAGACATATAGTTTCTTAGTAAAATTTTCTAAGAATTCTTCGTACATTCCAATACTGATATACGATTAACACGTTTTTTTTTGACGCGAACTAATTGATTCGCCCTAATGATCAGGCTATTTCGAACTAAATAAGTTAAAAGTGCCGAGGCGCTGCCCACGCACTTCAATAGTTAACTTTTTAACTGTATCAAATATTGGTCCATACACCAGGAAGTTGAGGATGCGCAGACTAAAATAGTGATTTTTTTTAATTTACTTTACAGGTATGTATTTTTCAATTACTTTCCAGGAGAGCGAATCGGTAATAAATCATAAAGATAGATAAATTAAGCAATATTCATTGTAGTTATACTACAATGGTTAAATTTTTATAGTACAGCAGAGGTAACATTATCAAATAATTGTAAATAACCTATGCATGGGGTATTTTTCTTGGCATATAGAACTTCTGATAGGTATAAGTGTAAATATAGCTGTCATACAAATGAAGTGTGATAGACTTTCTTTTAGTATACTTTGCAAAATCACCATGCAAAAACTAAACAAGAACAACGTTTACAAATCTTGCAAATTTATTTTCAAGACGCGCGTTCTGTTTGCCAAACTGATGGAGCCCTTTGTGAAGTTGAGGGCGCATATAATGATCCATCTGAGCAGCTAATAGAAGCCAACGACGTTGTAGACGTAATTGGACAGGCGACTCGAATTTATCGAACCGACGCCGTTCTCAGCAACTCGGTCTCTGCAAATGCTGAGGAAAGATCTTGGCCTACATTCATATAAAATCCAACTGGTAGAAGAAGTAGAGCCAGTGGACGATCAATTGATTTTTTTTATTTATCATGTCATTGCACATTATTTGAAAGTTAATATGCAATAGCGAAGCATTGCCGGGCCCACTAGTATAATTATATAAAAATAGGCCTTTTACAAGAAAACTTTTAGCCTGTGAATACATTACAATATCTTTTGAATGTTGATTTTCTATACGTCAATATGAACACAAATGAAAATATCTTTACCATTTGTATTCATATTGACGGATAGAAAGTCAAAAATATGCTACAAGCATTTTTTTATTTTGAGAATGATATCTAAGAATGGAAATTTTTTTAAATTTGTAAGAGTTCTTCAGAAGGAGGAATTCAATTAAAGCAGAAAGTTTGATTTTCTTGTGAACAGTGGAGGTGGTTGTGTTAAGGCCAAACGAAAAAGGCAAATTGTCTTCCAAACTTCGGAAAGTAGAGCAGGGCTACAACGACCTAGATCCACACGACTAATTTCAATAATTTGCGACTTTGCTATTGGTCCATATTGACTTCATGAAATCCTTGGTGAATTTTGGGCATAATTTCATTTTTGTTGCTGATGGGGTTTATTTTATTGGGGGCTATTTCCTGGGCGTTATTTCATTGAGGGGCTTTTCGTGGAGCCGTTGCCATTTGGGCTCCACGAAAAGCCCCCCAATGAAATAACGCCCAGGAAATAACCCCCAATGAAATAAACCCCAAAATATTGGAAATAACACCCAAAAACAGTAAATGAAATAACATCGAAAAATAAATGAAATAAACCCCAAAGCGAAAACTAAACAACTCCCAATATTTGGGAGTTTTTTCATATGAAATAACACCCAATGATGAAAATGAAATAACCCCCAATGAAATAAACCCCATCAGCAACAAAAATGAAATTATGCCCAAAATTCATAAAAAAGTCAGTTTCGCCAAGGATTTCATGAAGTCAATATGGATCAATAGCAAAGTCGCAAATTATTGAAATGAATCGTGCGGATCGTAGATCATTGTAGCCCTGCTCTATTTTTGCAGTTCGGAAGACAATTTGCCTTTTACGTTTGGCCTTCACACAACCACCACCAGTGTTCACAAGCAAATCAAACTCTGTGCTTTTATTGAATTCTACCTTTTGAAGAACTCTTACAAATTTAAAAAAATTCCATTCCTAGTGTGTACTAATCGAATTCTCAAAAGGAAAAATGCTCGGTGCATTTTGTTGATTTTCTATCCGTCAATATGATCACAAATGGAAATATCAGTAAACATTTAAAAGATATTGTAATATATTCACAGGTTAAAAGTTTTTTTGTAAAAGGCCTATTTTTGTATAGTTATATAATTATAAGGCTCCACGAAAAGCCCCCCAATGAAATAACGCCCAAACGAGAAATGAAATATTCCCCAAATTTTTTTCATACATTTTTGGGTGTTATTTCATATGAAATAACTCCCAATTTTTTTGGGTCGTTTTTCATTTTTCTTTGGGAATTATTTCATTCCTCATTTGGGGTTTTCATAATATGAAATAATCTCCAATGAAATAACACCCAACCAATTTTTTAAATTTGGGGATTGTTTCATATCGTGAATAATTCGGGTGTTATTTCATTTTTTATTCGGGGGTTATTTCATTTTTAAAGCTGTTGGTTTTTAGGGGTTATAATTTAATAATTATATTAAAATAGGCCTTTTACAAGAAAACTTGTAGCCTGTTAATATATTACAATATCTTTTGAATGTTTACAGAGATTTCCATTCGTGCTTATATTGACGGATAGAAAATCAACAAAATGCAAAATTCGGTTAGTACACACTAAGAATGGAATTTTTTTTTAAATTTGTAAGAGATCTTCAAAAGTAAGAATTCAATAAAAGCAAAGAGTTTGATTTGCTTGTGAACACTGGAGGTGGTTGTGCAAAGGCCAAACGTAAAAGGCAAATTGTCTTCCGAACTGCAAAAATAGAGCAGGGCTACAACGATCTACGATCCACACGATTCATTTTAATAATTTTGCGACTTTGCTGTTGGTCCATATTGACTTCATGAAATCCTTGGTGAAACTGACTCTTTTATGAATTTTGGGCATAATTTCATTGTTGTTGCTGATGACTTCATGAAATCCTTGGTGAAACTGACTCTTTTATGAATTTTGGGCATAATTTCATTGTTGTTGCTGATGACTTCATGAAATCCTTGGTGAAACTGAATCTTTTATGAATTTTGGGCATAATTTCAGTTTTGTTGCTGATGGGGTTTATTTCATTGGGGGTTATTTCATTTTCATCATTGGGTGTTATTTCATATGAAATAACTCCCAAATATTGGGGAATGTTTCGTTTTCGCTTTGGGGTTTATTTCATTTATTTTTCGACGTTATTTCCTTTACTGTTTTTGGGTGTTATTTAAAATTTTTTGGGGTTTATTTCATTGGGGGTTATTTCCTGGGCGTTATTTCATTGGGGGGCTTTTCGTGGAGCCTAATTATAACCCCTAAAAACCAACAGCTTTTAAAATGAAATAACCCCCGAATAAAATATGAAATAACACCCAAATTATTCACGATTTGAAACAATCCCCAAATTTAAAAAATTGGTTGGGTGTTATTTCATTGGAGATTATTTCATAATTCGAAAACCCCAAATGAGGAATGAAATAATTCCCCAAAAAAAATGAAAAATGGCCCCAAAAATTTGGGAGTTATTTCATATGAAATAACACCCAAAAATGTATAAAAAACAATTTGGGGAGTATTTCATTTCTCGTTTGGGCGTTATTTCATTGGGGGGCTTTTCGTGGAGCCGGCATTTGCATTATGTTAAAATATAGTTAAATAGTTATTAAAATTTTTGATTTTTTTTTTAATTAAACCTTTGTCTCTTGCCCGCTGTCTCATAATATATTTCACAGCACTTGAACAAGAACCTATTGGTAATAATCAATAATTACCAATAAAATCATCTTCTACAGAACTATGAAATAATATCATTACACGATTTTCCTATTTTTATACCATCACCCTTAGGAATGAGGGTATATATCATTTGATACGAAAAAAAGTGTAACGCATTAAAGGAGACGAGTTAGACCCCAAGTATCTTAAGACCAAATTCGTTTCAGAACTTTTTAAGAAGAATGAGCTATGTCCGTCTGTCTGGCTGGCTGGCTGGCTGGCTGGCTGGCTGGATGGCTGGTCAGCAGGATAACTCGAGTAAACCTTAACGGATCGGTATGAAAATTTACCAGTATCAATATTTTTCAAAACGAACTTATGGGATTGTAAATGGGCTGAATAGCCCCACCCCTTCTGGTACCACATATCTTTTTTCTAAGTACACTGAATTCAGTCAAATTATGAGTAATTTGTACGCTTATGAAAATATGAATCAGGAGTGAATATGGACTATATCGGGTCACCCCTTCTGGTACCTCCCATACAAAATTACCTATTTTTGGAAAATTAATAATTCACCCATAACTTCCAAACGGACATTTGAGAGGTAGTGAAAATTATTCGGTTAATTTATATTGTGATAGGAGGCGAAACTTCAGAAAAGCTAACTATTTGACACACCCCATCTGGTACCTCCCACATAATGGACCGAACTCACCCCTATAGTCTTACATACATATCTTTTTTTGTAAGTGCACTGAATTCAGTCAAATTATTCGTAAGTTGTACGTATGGAAATAATGAATAAGGACTGTATCGGTTCATCCCTTTGGTACCCCCTATCAAAATTAAATTTTTTTGACAAATTAATATTTCTCACATAAATTCCTAACCGGCACCTATACCCCCTACACAAATAAGTAAAGTTTTGGACGATTTTGCACCGCAAGCAGGGAACAAATATACATAAGTAATTTTATTTTAATTAAAAATCTATTCATTTCAATAACTCAAGACTTCAACAATATCTTATATTGGGTGATGGTATTTATCAGTCAGTTTACCTGACTGAAATTTCTGTACTGGTTCTTTTTAATTTTGCGTAATTTTTGGTTTTGACAAAAAATTAAGTAAATTTAAGTTGAAATTAAAAAACAAAAATAATTTATATGAATGGTATGTGATGGAAGCACAAATGACGCAGGCAAAAAATTATTTTTAAAAAAATCGCGCGATTTTTTCTAAAAATAATTTTTTTTTTATGTTTTGCTAAATTTTTGTTTATTGTCTAAATAATTTTAAAGCTTGTATTAAAACAAAAATGAAACAAACTTTGAAAGGAAAAATATTTTATATGAGTGAGATGTGATGGACGTAAAAGCGCCGCAGGCAAAAAATCATTTTTAAAAAAAATCGCGCGATTTTTTCTAAAAATATTTTTTTTATGTTTTGCTAAAATTTTGTTTATTGTCTAAATAATTTTAAAGCTTGTATTAAAACCAAAATGAAACAAACTTTGAAAGGAAAAATATTTTATATGAGTGAGATGTGATGGACGTAAAAGCGCCGCGCGATTTTTTCTAAAAATAATTTTTTTTTATGTTTTGCTTAATATTTGTTTGTTGATCAAATAATTTCAAAGCTTGTTTTAAGACCAAAATTAAGTAAACTAAAAAAAAATATTTTATAAGAATGATATGTAATGAAAGTACACGCGCCACAGGGAAAAATTAATTTTAAAAAATATCATGTGATTTTTTTAAAAAAAATTATTTTTTGTTTCGCTTAATTTATGTTTGTTGACCAAATAATTTTAAAGTTTGTTTTAAAACCAAATGAAGTAAACCTAAAAAACACAAATATCTCATGTGTGAATTATGAAACAAAACCCCAAAATATGAAGTCAGGCCCCAAAACTAAATGAAATTCGGCCCCAAAATTTTTTTGGGACCTTCTTTCGCTTCCCTATTTGGGGCACAATTTCATAATGAAAATGCACCCCACACAATAAAAAGAAGTAGGGCCCCAAAAAGCGAAAATAGGCCCCACATTTTCGTGTTGTTGTTTTCTATACAATTTTTTGGGGCTCATTTTCACTTTTTTTTTGGGGCTCATTTTCCTGGGGCCCATATTCACTACGCCTATGTATATATGTATGTGGTCGATATGATAAATTGTTTATTTTAACTGACATTGTTTACTGCAATCTTTTAAATATGTTTTGTGTTTCATTTTTTAAATCGGTGTTATTCATGGTTAGTTAGATTACCGAAAGTTGTATTTAGTTTGCGCTACCATTAGTAACGCTCATAAAAAGGAGTAATAGGTATGACAATATCTATATATAAAAATTATTGTTCAGGAAAAATATGGACACAGTAAAATTGATACTGCAGCGGTCCTAGCGGACGAATGTCTTTTCACATGTTGAAGCCAGCTTATATACCATTATTCTGTAGTTACTGGACTTCAATGTTGGTTCATGTTTGTAGGAGATATTGTGATGGAAAGCGTAATCGGGAAATTAGTGTGCACAAAATGCAGGAAAATCCAATTTGGACAAGACCACTGATAGCAAAATCTTTGTAAATTTTAAGATCAAAAGCGTATTCAGTTTTTGACAGTTATAAGATTAGATTATTTGTAAATTGAAGAAAAGGAGGTGGACAAAAAGGTACCGAAAACTCCTAGTCTCTGTTAAAAATACTTAGGTCAATATAACGTAATTCTGAGCACTCAAATGGAGATCGAGCTAAATGGTACAGCACAAGTATAAGCACGGCGCGAAGAATTTGGTTTGTTGCAAATACCCTTGTTATTAAATACTCGAACCGAAAAACAGTTTTTGATATGATAAAGTATTGACGAAATTCGATGCTGTATGCTGTAGAGTATTAATATTTTGATCAACAAAAATAAAATATTGCAAAACACATTATTTTGGCTAAATATATGCAGTCGTGATCTTCACAGCAGGCCAGATCTGACGCAGGCGACACTTACGGTGGATGTCTACATCTTTGAATGTCTGCAACAACGTATTTTAATAATAGTTCTCTGGTGTTAAGTTTTTGCATCGTACACAATTCCAAGGTGGCTATTAATTCCTACTAAAACAACCACATTGACGCCATCCGCAAGGACATGTCAAAATCTTAGACAGATTAAACAATATTGGGCAATTAAGAAGCAGAAATTTAAAAAAAAATTTAGAATAATTAAATCGATACAAAATATGGCGATAAAATGGAATAAAATTCCAACTGTAATAACAGGAAATGATGTGCAGCAGCTAATGAAGTACATTAAGATTACACAGTGCTACAAATGTGAAGGAAAAAAATATACAGGGGTCCTCATGACGGATTTCTGTTAGACTGGAGTCCATAGAGTAAAGTAATACTTTTAGTTTTTCTCGGTCACTTCGTTAAGTAATGTTTTTATAGCAAACTAGCGGACCCGGCGAACTTCGTCTCGCCCCAATTTTATGCCTTCAGATAAACTCAGTAGAGAATGTTTGATAAACAAAGTTTTTCGATTAGATTTCCGCTGTAAAAACAAACAACGAAGGCGGTTCTCCAAAACTCGAAAAGGAACGTTCAGCTGACCGCACGTAAAACAGGGAAATTCGAGATTAATCTCACATACTTCCAACGATTGGCCTTGCGATTGATTGTCGTCGGGGAATTGGAATGGATGATCAGTTGGAATTATCTAATTCGTAAGATAAGGACTTCCTCTTTTTTGAATTTGTTATTTATGATCGTCTGAAATCACATTTTTTATCAGATTCTTGACGGACAACCGCGTACCGTTGCACAATTTCTGTTGATTCAGATTATATGATTATGATCAATCCCACCTTTATCTGTAAAGTATGCGGCATATTAAGCGAGTGGAAAATTCGGTCGGATTGTTGATCGCTTCATCGTCTACGGTGACGCTGTAAACAGATTTGTACGAATGCAGTTCTTAAGCGATTTAACTTTCTAATTTGAAATTCAAGCTTTTGATGTCTTTATTCTTCTCTGCCAGTAAAATACTGCCCGTAAATTAATCCAATCTAATCTTTTCCAACGATGTGAACTGGCAAAAATTTGCAGGGAACGATATCAATTCAGTCGAAACATCAACCCGAGAAAACCGAAACCTTTGCCCCACCCATTCTGGTACCTCCCATACAAATGACCGAATTGACCCTTATAGTTTTACATACATATCTTTTTTGCAAGTATACTGAGATCACTCAAATCTTGCGTATGATGTTTGCTTACAAATATTAGACTCAGGTATGAATATGGACTATATCGGTTCACGCCTTCTTGTACCTCCCATACAAAATTACCTATTTTTCGAAAATTAATATTTCTCCTATAACTTCCAAACGGACTCTTGGGGGGTAATGAAAATTGGTCGATTAATTTATGTTATTATAGGAGGCAAAACCCTAGAAAACCTAAATATTTGACGCACCCCTTCTGATACCTCCCCCTTCTGGTACCTCCCGAACTCACCCCCATAGTATTACAAACATATCTTTTTATACCATCACCCTTAGGGATGAGGGTATATATCATTTGATACGACCCAAAAGTGTAACACATAGAAGGAGTGACTTTAGACCCTAGGTTTCTTTGAACCAAATTCGATTCATGACTTTTTAAGTCGTTTGAGCCATGTCCGTCTGTCTGTCTGTCTGTCTGTCTGTCTGTCTGGTGGCTGTTCGGCTGGTTCGCACGATAACGTTCGAAAGACGCAACTAAATCTTTTGAAATTTTGCACGAGTTATTATTTTCTCAAAACTACTTACGGTATTGCAAATGGGCTACATGGCCCCGCCCCTTCTGGTACCTCCCATACAAATACATCATTCCGCCCACTTTAGAAATCGAGTAATAACATCAATACACCCTACGGGATCGTCCCCAAATTCTGTATTTAGTAAAGCTACAACAGGATAAAGTTTTGGAAAAAATTTTGAAAGCCTAGCCACGCCCCTTCTGGTACCTCCCATACAAATCTACCTTTCCGCCCACTATAGAGATGGAGAAATAATATCAATAAATTAAACGTGATCGTACCCAAATTCTATTTTGAGTAAAGCTATAACAAGATAAAGTTTTAGAGAAAAAAATTGGAAGTCTATTCACGCCCCATCTGGTACCTCCCATACACATCTGGTACCGCCCACTTTAGAAATCGATTAATATTATTAAAAGACCTAACGCGATCGTGCCCAAATTCTGTATTTGGTAAAGTTTAAGCAGGATAAAGTTTTGGAGAAAAAATCTGGAAGTCTAGACACGCCCCTTCTGGTACCTCCCATACAAATGTACCACTCCGCCCACTTTAGAAATAGGGTAATAATATCAATACAATAGACACGATCGTGCCCAAATTCTGTATTTTGTTATATAATAACAGGACAAAGTTTTGGAGAAAAAATTGGAAGTCTAGACACGTCCCTTATGGTACCTCCCATACAAATGTATCTTTCCGCCCACTTTAGGGATGTAGTAATAATATCAGTACACCCAACGCAATCGTGCCCAAATTCTGTATTTAGTAAAGCTATAACAGGATAAAGTTATGGAGAATAAATGTGGAAGCCTAGACACACCTCTTTTCGTACCTCCCATACAAATGTACCGCTCCGCCCACTTTCGAAATCGAGTAACAATATCAATATACTAGAAAATTATTTGTTTTACTGAGGGTAAGGGTAAATGTAAGTCGGGTTGCCCGACTTAAACTTTCTAACTGGTTTTAATTACAAATCGATTAATTTCAATAACTCACGACTTAAACAATATCTTATATTGGGTGATGGTATTTATCAGTCAGTTTAACTGACTGAAATTTCTGTACTGGTTTCTAAGAACACTGAATCCAGTCAAATTATGAGTAATTTGTACGCTTATGAAAATTTGAATCAGGAGTGAATATGGACTATATCGGGTCACCCCTTCTGGTACCTCCCATACAAAATTACCTATTTTTGGAAAATTAATAATTCACCCATAACTTCCAAACGTATTGTGATAGGAGGCGAAACCTCAGAAAAGCTAACTATTTGACACACCCCTTCTGGTACCTCCCACACAATGGACCGAACTCACCCCTATAGTCTTACATACATATCTTTTTTTGTAAGTGCACTGAATTCAGTTAAATTATTCGTAAGTTGTACGTATGAAAATTTGGTACCCCCTATCAAAATTATTTTTTTTTTGAAAAATTAATATTTCTCACATAAATTCCAAACCGGCACCTATACCCCCTACACAAATAAGTAAAGTTTTGGACGATTTTGCACCACAAGCAGGGGAAAAAATATACATAAGTAATTTTATTTTAATTAAAAATCTATTCATTTCAGTAACTCAAGACTTCAACAATATCTTATATTGGGTGATGGTATTTATCAGTCAGTTTACCTGACTGAAATTTCTGTACTGGTTATATATATAGATTAAGTGAAATGGCGATATTTGTTGTAAAGCTATGACTTTCACCTTTTATTAAAAAAAAAAGAATTTTGAAAATCGGTAAAAAAAATAGTGAAACGGCGGCTGTTTAAGCTAAACAACCTCGAAAAAATCGAAAAATGCAATGTATATTTTTAATTTTTGTATTCTGCTATTCTAGGTAAGCTTTCTAAAATACTTAAGTTTATAAGAATCGGTAGAGAAATGAATGATATCTCGAGAATTGATAGAGATAGTGATAATATACACATATACTTTTTAAACATATAGATTTTCACTTGATTAACCTTTAAAAGTTGAAATATATAATTGCCCATAATATCAATTTCAACATTTTTAATATTTTTTTTAAAAATACCCCCACTTCTATATCAAATATCTCGGCGTCTATAAGAGATATGGTAAAAGCAAACACATATTATTTTAGGTTTGTATTTCAGCTATTTAACAGCTTGTTACTTCTTAGTCTATATAAGAAAGAAATATACTCAGCGGCTGATTTGAGAACAAATTCATACTTTAACCTCATTGCGGCACACCCTAATGTCCAACTATCGATACAAACTTTCTCACAATATATTCCTAATTTTGGCAAAAAGAAACGTAAGGTGAAGACAGATGACCAACATCGCGATTAATACATATTTTTAACGAAATTCGCAAAAATGCCATATAAGGAACACACTAATGCTCTTTGTGAACAATTAAGGGCGTGGAGTATTCCGATCATATTGGTTGTTTACAGAAGTTATTCAGTTCTACAATAAGTACGTTTTTGGTAAAGATAGCTAGTAAAAACATTGCACAATGGCCCAAAACTCCTAAAAAACTGATTTGTTTAAAGTAGATAGTGTGTTTTGAGAGCTATTTAATATACCTAGACTTGTTCAGATTGCATAGGTTCGTTCAGAACAGTTATTCGGTGTTAACTAAACTACAATTTGACCGAATAGAGTATGCAAAAAATCTGGATTCCCTACGACTTGTATTAAAAAAAGTGAAAAAATTAAAATTTTTATCGAAGTTTTTTAAAAAAAATAAACGAGGGAAGTCTAATTTTTTTGGGAAATTTTATTATATCAGTTTCTTAAGCGGACTATTAGCTAAAACTTTGTTGAAGAAGAGAAGGAGCTAGATTAAAAATTGTAGAAACTGTTAGCCAACAATTGATGTCACCTTTTTTCAAGGGGTCCAAGGATTTCAAAAAGTTTAGGGGGCCAAAAAAAAATTTGGTAGCCAATCTAGCCAAACTGAGCTAGGGTTTTACTCAGCTCCGGTTGTACTATCGAACCTATATAGTCTTGTTCGGGTGTTTTTTTCACTGTTGCACTGTGGTATTGTTGATGTGCAGCAGCTAATGAAGTACATTAAGATTATTGTTGAAAAGTTTTTTAAAAAAATTTTTTTTTGATAAATATATTAAGTTAATTGCGTTCAAATTTAGCGTGAATAGTGCTTTAACTAGTACAGAAATTTTAGTAAAGTGAACTGAAATTTCTGTACTGAACTGAAACCCCCACCAGCTGAGAATTAATGAAAAAGTCACGAAGAAGAGAAAAACAGAACTCCACCAAATATTGAAGACCCCCGTAAACGTTATAATGACCATGATTTGCGGATAGGCACCTGGAATGTCCGAACTCTCAACAGAGATGGCGCCTCTGTGAAATTTTCTGACGTACTCAACAAGGCTGACATTACCGCCATACAGGTAATGCGATTAACGAGACAGGAATGCACACGAAGAAAGAACTGTGACATATTTCATAGCTGCCATGCAGAAAGACACGAATTTGGATGTGGATTCATAATCGGCAAGAGACATCGACATCTGATCTCCCGGTTTAACCATGTAAGTGACCGACGGAAGACAAAGACGAGGACACAAAAGATGCACATTATGAGTGCCTGGAAAAAAATATGACCGCTGTCCTGCTCATGACATTAAAATTGTTCTGAGATATTTAAATGCTCTTAGTTCAGCAGTCGAAAAATTCAGTCAACACAACAACACCTCCAATATCGGATTCAGACTGATTAGTTTCGCGTCGGCATGGTAGCATGGTAGTGAGTGGAACCTGATTCCAGCATAAAGAAACCCACAAGGCAACTTGGATATCTCCTGATAAAAAGACAAGAAACCAGACTGATCAGGTGGTAATCAATGAAAGGCATGTATCAAGTGGTATGGATGCGCGGTGCAAATGTTGACTCGGATCACCACCTACTTTCAGCCAAGGTACGCATGAATTAAGTAGTGCCAAAAACGCAAAGAAAGCTAGACATCGCAAAGCTGTATATCACCGAAATAGCCAATGCCTACTACAACCAACTCTCTCAAGTACTTCAAACAAACCCCCTATTTCTGATGTTCCCGAAACCCAGTGGCAACATATTGCGAATTCTATGACCACTGCCACAACGACCGTACTGAGTTATGAAAAACTACACTCAGACAATCCCAGGTACTATGAAGAATGTCGCAAACTGTTTATGGAAAAAGATGGTGTATACAGGGCAAAACGGCAGCCAATGGTAACGAGTGCTGTGACGGAGCGTTATAATGAGAAGATGAGGGAGATGACACGCCTCTCCAGGCGGAAAGGCGTCTTTGGAAGACAATAGAGAGCCAGGATATCGAAAAGCAGGAACAGGGATCAACACCTGTAAGGAAAGAGACGAAAATCTGGACCCGGACGCTCAGAGTGTTCTGCAATTATAGAGGGAACACCTTCGTTCTCTTCTCGTTCCCGCAGGCAGCATAAATGACGAAATCACGCCAATCATCGACTACTGAGTAGATTGTCCACCACCTAGCCAAAATGAGATCAGCAAGGCCATTTCACGGCTTAAAAATAATACTGCTACAGGAGCCGATGAATTGCCGGCAGAGCAAGCTGGCGGCAATGAGCTGGTAACATGTATGCATCAGCTCATAAACACGAGTTTGCTCAAGGAATGCATGACCGATGATTGGAATCTGAGTGTTCTATATGCAAGTGTGTGTGCCAACTATCGCGGGATCAGCCTTTTGCCCATCGCTTACAAGGTCCTATCTAGTGTGTTATGTAAAATACTAAAGCCCATCCTAGCGAACCTGATTGAACCGTATCAGTGTGGCTTTAGACCTGGTAAATCCACGACCAACCAGATATTCACACTACGACAAATCCTGGCGAAAACCCAAGAGATGCGGATCGATACCTACCATGTGTTTATCTATTACATAGCTGCATTCGACAGTATTATATGGTAATGGCTGAGTTTGGTATCCCCTCGAAGCTAATACGACTTTGCGGGATGACACTGACTGACACGAAGTCTTCAGTAAAAATAGGCAAAAATCTGATTGAGCCATTTTCTACTAAGCGAGGCCTTAGACAAGGAGATAGTCTGTGATGCGTTCTCTTTAACATTGTAATGAAGATGACCATGCGGAAGGCTGCAGTAAACAGGACTGGTACCATCTTTAACTAATCTCACATGCTGCTGGAGTATGCCTATGACATAGATATCAATGGCCGTGGACTGCGGGACGTTACTGCGGAATTTTTAAGCAGTGAGAAGCAGTCGGCAAGAGTGGGTCTGGTGATAAATGAATACAAAACCAAGATATTTGTTTCAACGAACAAAAAGTCTACTAGTTTGGGACGCTGCGTGAACGTTAAGAATTATAACTTTGAAGTGGTAGATGATATTTTGTCAGCCTGGAATTCAAGAGACGAGTATTGATAGTTAATCGCAGCTACTATGCACTAAGCAAGCGTATTGAAAAAGCCCTCTCTCGAAGAAAAAAAATACATCACATCAGACACTGATGCTACCTATCTTGCATGACAGCGCAGGATTCTGGGTAATAACACAAGCAGATCAATCTATTCTGGGAGTCTTCGAGAGAAAAATACTTCGCAGAATATTTGGACCCATCATCGTCGTCGAATGTACCATGAGCTGTATGAGCAGTTCAACGACATCGACGTAGTCAAGCGCGTGGAAGTAGACCGAATACGATGGCTTGGACACGTTGTATGAGTCGATGACGATGATCAGCTAAATCGGCGGCGCAGCACACTGGACCATTTGCCAGATGTAGCGTAACGAAATTAATAACATAAAAAATAATACAATTTTCGTCAAAGAGAAAAAAAATTTTCTAGAATAATATAACAAGAAGGAACCAAAGAAAACAAATTCACCAAAATTTTTTTTAATTTCGAAATTTTGTCTTAACGTTTTTGTTGCAGATGTTTTGACGTTTGTGCTTGAAAGCGGAAAGTTAATCAATTATAGCAAATTTGCAAAAACTGTGGCAACTCCGTCTTGAATAGACGCAAAATTTAACACGGTCCATACTCGAGAGAAAGAAAAAGCAAATTTCATAAGATAACCAGTGTAAACACATACAAATCTAGATTACACTCAAAGATCAAGTTGTAGTGTCTGTGTGAGTTGTGAAAAAATGCCTGGCAAAACGCGAAAAAGTACAAACACGAAAAGTAAAAAAGTGATGTGCATTCTTTGCAAAACAGAAGTGTTGGAAAGCGACGAGGCTATTGAGTGTGACTCTTGCAAAAAACCCTTCACTCTCTGTGCACACAGCTGAATAAGGTTCAGATTGATGAGCTGATGAAAGATCCCTCTCTTGAGTTTAAGTGCCAAAAATGTGAGCCTAAAGATGATGGCAAATCAGAACTTAAAACTATTTTAAAAGAAATGAGAGAAACAATGAATTTTATGTCATCTCAATATGACAGTATATTAAATGGTGTTAAAACCAGTACAGAAATTTCAGTCAGTTGAACTGACTGATAAATACCATCACCCAATATAAGATATTGTTTAAGTCTTGAGATATTAAAATTAACCGATTTGTAATTAAAACCAGTTAGAAAGTTTCAGTCGGGCAACCCAACTTACATTTACCCTTACCCTCAGTAAAACCAATAATTTTCTATTATATTGATATTATTACTCGATTTCTAAAGTGGGCGGAGTGGTACATTTGTATGGGAAGTATGAGAAGGGGTGGGGTTAGGCTTCCAGATTTGTTCTCCATTACTTTATCCTGTTATAGCTTTACTAATTACAAAATTTGGGCACGATTGCCTTGGGTGTACTGATATTATTAGTACATCCCTAAAGTGGGCGGATATGTATATTTGTATGGGAGGTACCATAAGGGGCGTCGCTAGACTTCCAATTTTTTCTCCAAAACTTTGCCCTGTTATAACATAACAAAATACAGATTTTGGGCACGATCGTGTTGGGTGTATTGATATTATTACCCTATTTCTAAAGTGGGCGGAGTGGTACATTTGTATGGGAGGTACCAGAAGGGGCGTGTCTAGACTTCCAGATTTTTTCTCCAAAACTTTATCCTGTTATAGCTTTACTAAAAATAGAATTTGGGTACGATCACGTTTAATTCATTGATATTATTTCTCCATCTCTATAGTGGGCGAAAAGGTAGGTTTGTATGGGAGGTACCAAAAGGGGCGTGAATAGACTTCCAATTTTTTTCTCCAAAACTTTATCCTGTTATAGCTTTACAAAAAATAGAATTTGGGTACGATCACGTTTAATTTATTGATATTATTTCTCCATCTCTATAGTGGGCAGAAAGGTAGATTTGTATGGGAGGTACCAGAAGGGGCATGGTTAGGCTTTCAACATTTTTTCCAAAACTTTATACTGTTATAGCTTTACTAAATACAGAATTTGGGGACGATCCCGTAGGGTGTATTGATATTATTACTCGATTTCTAAAGTGGGCGGAATGATGTATTTGTATGGGAGGTACCAGAAGGGGCGGGGCCATGTAGCCCATTTGCAATGCCGTAAGTAGTTTTGGGAAAATAATAACTCGTGCAAAATTTCAAGACATTTGGTTGCGTCTTTCGACAGACGGACATGGCTCAAACGACTTAAAAAGTCATGAATCGAATTTGGTTCAATGAAACCTAGGGTCTAAAGTGACTCCTTCTATGTGTTACACTTTTGGGTCGTATCAAATGATATATACCTTCATCCCTAAGGGTGATGGTATAAAGAGTGAAAGCAGCTTGGATGTAATTGCAATTAAGTTGGAAGATATAATAATAGACAATCACAAATTGTGTGTAATGTCTGTTTATCGATTACAACGATGTGTTTTAAATTTTTTAATGAGTAGAATGGATCATTATCTTCTTCAATTTGCCAGCAACCCTGTATTGATCGTCGGTGATTTTAATATTGACTTGCGAATACTTAATAGACAATTTAGATTAATAAACGACCTCCTTCATGAGTTTGGTATGCAAATGTGTCAGAACAAGGCCTACAAGCAAAACTTCAATTGATTGGGTATGTTGTAATAAAACTGACAAGATATTTGTAGATTGTATAGAAACGGAATTATCTGATCATAACTTTCTAAGTTGTAAACTTTATGTAAATTCAAGTCTGAATACACAGTGTGAGTCACGAAGACAAATAGTACAATATTCAAAAATTGGTCAGATTTTGGACAACAAATTACCTTCTTTAAGAAATGCGGAAAGCTCTTCAGATTTGTGCCGGCAATTTATTGATATTTTCACATCAGCAGCTTTGGAAAGTACAGAAATTATTTTAACTCCGATAGATATGAGAAGAATTATAGCTCCATGGATAAACGAAAACCTTGCTGCTTTGAAGATCTTTAAATGTAAACTACTCAAGTCTAGAAGAAAACGTAGACACAATTCAACAGAAGAACGGCTAAAAAGAATTAGTAAAGTTATAAAGATTTGTAGTAAGTGTTTAATGGAAGATTATTATGTACATAATCTCAGCTTGTGTAAGGATAATACCAAGAAAACGTGGGATTTTCTAAATAGGGAACTTGGAACTAAGAAAGAAGCAATCAAGGAAGATATATCTGAAGAAGGGAATTGTGTCAGATCCAACGAGGAAATGGCTTCGGTTTTAAACAAATATTTTATAGATTCCGTTAACAATATACATACTAATATTGAACAACACTCTAATGATAACGTTAATGTTTTCCGAACGTTACAGTCAGAGGTTAGTACCTTCACTTTTCAAATGGTTAGTAAAACAGAACTAGAAAACGTTTCACGACAATTAAAATCCTCTAAAAGCCCTGGTTTTGACAACATTACAACTAGAATGTTGTCTGTAAGGCAATCAGCTGTTTCTGATATACTAGTGTGTATTTTTAATAAAATGCTTATGGAAGGATCGTATCCGAGTGTTTTAAAAATACACAAGGTAATACCCATACCAAAGAAACCAAATGCGAAGTATGTTGCTGATTTTCGGCTTACTTCAATTCTGTGATAGATAAAATATTTGAAAAGCTTCTTTTTGACCAACTTTCAAAGTATGTTAATGATAATGATATTTGTTATAAAAATCAATTTGGATTTAAGAAAGGATCGGGAACTAGGGAGGCTTTAGTCAACGCTGTGGAATATATTTGTTCTGGAATAGATGATGGTTACAAGGGTGTAGCAGGTGTATTTTTTGATTTTTCCAAAGCATTTGATCTTGTTGATCACAATATTCTCTTGTTGAAGCTTGAGAGCGTCGGCTTAATAGGATCTTCTCTAAGATTAATGAAGACTTTTCTTGAAAACAGATCGCAATTTGTTCAAATTGGTTCAGCGGTGAGTGAAACATTACCCGTTAATCATGGTGTTCCTCAGGGCAGTGTTATTGGCCCGCTTTTGTTTAAAATATTTATAAATGATATTAAAAATATTGAATTCAATGGAAGACTTAATTTATTTGCGGATGATGTCTGTATTTTTTACAAATACCAACATGAAAAAGATCTGCAGGCCCATGTTGAATATGACGCGGCAATATAAACTGAATTTGCCGGTGTGCACAAATTAATGTTGAATCCATCAAAAACTAAATTTATTCGCTTTAGACCGCATTGCAATAAGAATGAACAATTTATGACAATTCACGTTGGCGGGACAATAATCGAAGAATCATTAAGTGTAAAATATCTTGGTGTTACTTTGACACAAAACCTGAAATGGGATGAACATATATCCCAAGTAAAAGCAAAGTACAATCTGCTCAGAACAAAGCTTTAAAAATCGTATTTAATTTGCCAATGCGTTACCCTACTTTGGATTTGTATAGAACCAAAGCAACAAACATAATATCTGTTCGTGGTCTGTACAAACAGCAATTACTTTTATTTATGTTTAAATCCATAAGATCCCCAGATTCCGGGGTGTCTTTCAGACGAAATGTCCAGACAACAGGGAGAAACACACGGCAGGCTAATCACCTACAAGTTGCAAGATGCCGAATCGATTTAACTAAACAACGAATAAGACACGCAGGATCACTTGAATACAACAGTTTACCTGATGATATCAAAAATATAGCAATTATTTCCACTAACATAACATCATAGAACATAGAAGCACTTCTTAAGTAGTATCAAATATCTTGCATATATATAAAGTATTTTTTTTTCTCTCTTTTTTCATAAAAGTATTTTTTGCATTATTGTTTTAATTGTAAAAATTTTTAATACTTGTTAGTAATATAGTTGCCAGTTAGCCTCTACAATGCCTATAAGGCGCTGGAGCACTTAATAATAATAATTGTACTTATAAATAATGAATTAAAATAAATGAAACAAAAAAAAAACGTTATCGATTTGCTAAATGAACAGGTAGTTATCGTCAGGAAATCAAATTTTGGTAGAAGCTAAATGAACAGCTAGTTATCGTCGGGAAATCAAATGATTTGGAATGTCGAAAAATTTAACGCTAGATCGGGGAAACGGACCACTGTGCGCAGGAGGGGCGACCGAAACTTCATTGGATGGACCAGGTGAAAGAGCTAATATCTAAACTTGGAATGACGAACAATCTACGCAGCGCAAAAGACCGAAGCGTTTTTAATTACTTTCTACGTGCGGCTACTGATGGATGAAATTCTGTTGTTGCTGCCATTTAAGAAGAAGAAAAAGACAGATTATGGGACTAAACATTAATCTGATACAACTTTACTAAAGACAGAATTTGGGCACGATCGCGGTGGTTTTATTGATATTATTACTCGTTTTCTAAAGTGAACGTAGTGTTGCATTTGTATGGGAGGTACCAGAAGACGCATGGCCATATAGTCCATTTGCAATATCGTAAGTAGTTTTGGGAAATATCAACCCATGCTAAGTTTTATTTAAAAAAGTTATCGTGCGTGCCAGCTGGGCAGACAGACATACAGACAGACGGAGAGGGGCATGGCTCAAACAAGTTTTGAATCGAATATGCTGTTAGTCAAACTGGCTATAGGTTATTTATGTTAACTTAGGTAAGTTGTTATCGACTGTTGATATTCGACTTACTATGGCTGCATAGTTTATTGTGATACCACAGGACAACGTAAAATTACCAGAAAACTATTTATATCGCTTCAAAAAGCATTGTTTTAATTCTCAGTTGAACCAAATCGTATAGGACCCTAAAATAAATACAAGCCAATTGCTGTCATTCTCCATTTATTATCAATATGCATATTTAACTATCAATTTACTTCACATTTTCAATAT
Source organism: Muscina levida (assembly GCA_964034835.1). NCBI lineage: Eukaryota > Metazoa > Arthropoda > Insecta > Diptera > Muscidae > Muscina > Muscina levida. Next base: position 86,720,700 of record OZ035882.1, on the reverse strand, counting down.
GTACTAGTACTTCGTCAAATAAGTCCATTAAAAATCGTTGTCACATTCAATGTATATGGGTATTTCCTGGCGTTGCGGACGCACGTTTTTTTTTCTTATTTTGTAGTTTTCTCGAAAAGTTCAAAGATTAAAGAAAAGTGAAGATTATGTTCATATAAAAAACTTAGATTTTGGACAGTACAACAATATTCTATTAATGAAACTTTACTTAAAATGTTGTATTCAAAATTATGACTAACACAAAGTGCGTTACGGACATACACAATTTTCCACAGCAACTTGAAGTGTCTATTAAAAGTTGTGAAATTTAATGAAATTTCTTATGTTGTCAGTATATTCTTTTCTGTAAAATAAAGAAGACATGTTGGGCTTTCATATACAACTTACTTCACATTTAAAATACGTTTACCTTTTACGCTAATTCAATCTAAATGTGCGTTGCGGACACACGTTGCGGACGCACGCACATTTCTATGGATAACACAGAGCGACAAAAAAAAAACAATTCCTGGGAAATTATACTATTTTGCTGGTATGTGCTGCTGAGCACTACAAGATTCTGTTTTTCAAATTTCCCAAAACCCCCAACATCTTGAGTTACGGGTAAAAAACCGGGTTTCGAACTTTTACGCACTTAAAAGCCAGTAAAGCGGATAAATATCAACCGATTTTAAGTTTCTTAGCGGATTTGGAAAGTGGACACTTTCCAACGCTATATCTAGTTTGTTTTGTTAAAGTTGAACAATTTCATTATATGATGACAACAACAAAAATGTAAAAATATAGAATTTTTTACTATGAAATCGTCCGTCCGCCCGCTGGAAATACCCATATAAATTTCAGCTGCTTGTTGTCACATTTGTTTTTTTTTTCAGGTACAACATTGGTAATTCGTTTTTCGATTTTCTTTTGCACCGCAAACTGATGAATTTTTTAAATATTTTTCTCACGTCGTCTATATTGACACGTAGTTGACAGGCAATTAGTGCAAAATCAAAAAACAAAAAAAAAAACAATAATAGAAATATTGCCAATATGCATTCGCCCTGAGTCAGCACAGTGACCGTAGTGTCAGGTAGTAATACTTTGTTGGCCAAGGACAAATTTTCAAAAAAGAATAGTATACAAATGTCACAACAACTAAATAAAAAAAAGACACAAACAGAGCTTGGCAAAGAATATACATTAATCCCATTGCTGCGAAAAATAAATAAATCTACCAGGGTAAATAATTTAATTATATTGGACTCAATGTTGGTGCAGCAGAGTAGGCACTCAGGTAAACCGCGGGTTATAGCGACAATATTAAGACGTGTCAATATTATGGCCACAAGAATTTGGCCAGAATTTGATATTATAAACCATTTGCAGGCAAATATACTTTCTCCCCCAAATTGTTTAATGTCTGGCCACTGATTTAAAAGCAGAGCACAGTGGTCGATCTTGTATGGAGCGAGCGGCCAAAAAGACTTCTAGTGAAGATATTATTGTGAAATTTTTTCCAAAATTCTATAAAAATATAATAAGTAATAAATCGAACAGAGCACCTCCTGAAACCCTACAATTATAAGGGTACACCGTATGATATTTTATTACAGTATGTAATATAGTATTACATAATGCATCATTTTAACAGGCCAAAAACAGATTTATTTAAAACTGACTTATGATAAGATGATAAATTGTTAACTTCCATTATCCCTTAATTATTCATCTGAAACTATATGTCCCTTAAAGGGACTTTAAAGTTTCAAAAGATATCATTTCTAAAAATTCAATTTTTTTTATTTTCAACGGGAAAAAAATAGTGTAGCCCCACTTTTCCCTATTTATTATATAAAAAAAATAAACTGAAATAACAAAATTATTAGAAATTTTCCAAAGAGAAACAATTTTGGCAATAACCCATATTGGGTTGTATGGGCGGTCAGCCGAGGGCGTGGCCGATTTGGATGAAACTTAGCACGCATCTTATGTTTACTCTATAATTTTTTTTTTTAATTTTATACTTTTCCTTGGATTAGATAAATTGTGTGCCAAAAATTTGATTTTATGAACAAATTCGATTTAAATTGCTTAAGTGGTGGGCGTGGCTGCTTTTGATGAAATTCGGTTTTTTTTTATTATTTTAGTCGATATAATACCCGGTGCATAATTTTAATGATCTTGAACCAACACTATTTAATGATAAAATGGGAGTGGTTAATGACTCATACCCCCTCCTCTCCAACCGTACCCAGGCACCCACATTCACCCCATGTTAGCAAAAACTTGAGAAAATGTACGAAACTTGTTTTTATACCATCACCCTTAGGGATGAGGGTATATATCATTTGATACGAAAAAAAGTGTAACGCATTAAAGGAGACGAGTTAGACCCCAAGTATCTTAAGACCAAATTCGTTTCAGAACTTTTTAAGAAGAATGAGCTATGTCCGTCTGTCTGGCTGGCTGGCTGGCTGGCTGGCAGGCTGGCTGGCTGGCTGGCTGGCTGGCTGGCTGGCTGGCTGGCTGGCTGGCTGGATGGCTGGTCAGCAGGATAACTCGAGTAAACCTTAACGGATCGGTATGAAAATTTACCAGTATCAATATTTTTCAAAACGAACTTATGGGATTGTAAATGGGCAGAATAGCCCCACCCCTTCTGGTACCTCCCATACAAAATTACCTATTTTTGGAAAATTAATATTTCTTCCATAACTTCCAAACGGACAACCGGAGGATGTTTGAATTTGGTCAGTTTATTTATCTTGCAAAAGTAGACAAACCCTAAGAAAACCGAAACCTGTGCCCCACCCATTCTGGTACCTCCCATACAAATGACCGAATTGACCCTTATAGTTTTACATACATATCTTTTTGCAAGTAAACGGAGATCACTCAAATTTTACGTATGATGTTTGCTTATAAATATTAGACTCAGGTATGAATATGGACTATATCGGTTTACCCCTTCTGGTACCTCCCATACAAAATTACCAATTTTTGGAAATTATATATTTTTCCTAAAACTTCCAAACGGACATTTGAGGGGTAATGAAAATTAGTCAGATAATTTATGTTATTATAGGAGGCAAAACCCTAGAAAACCTAACTATTTGACACACCCCTTCTGGTACCTCCCACACAATGGACCGAACTCACCCCCATAGTATTACAAACATATCTTTTTTCTCAGTACACTGAATTCAGTCAAATTATGAGTAATTTGTACGCTTATGAAAATATGAATCAGGAGTGAATATGGACTATATAGGGTCACCCCTTCTGGTACCTCCCATACTAAATTACCTATTTTTGGAAAATTAATAATTCTCCCATAACTTCCAAACGGACATTTGAGGGGTAATGAAAATTAGTCGGTTAATTTATATTGTGATAGGAGGCGAAACCTCAGAAAACCTAACTATTTAACACACCCCTTCTGGTACCTCCCACACAAAGTCTTACATACATATCTTTTTTTGTAAGTGCACTGAATTCAGTCAAATTATTCGTAAGTTGTACGTATAAAAATTTGAGTTAGGAATGATTAAGGACTGTATCGGTTCACCTCTTGTGGTATCCCCTATCAAAATTAAATTTTTTTGAAAAATTAATATTTCTCACATAAATTACAAACCGGCACCTATACCCCCTACACAAATGAGTAAAGTTTTGGACGATTTTGCACCACAAGCAGGGGAAAAAATATACATAAGTAATTTTATTTTAATTAAAAATCTATTCATTTCAATAACTCAAGACTTCAACAATATCTTATATTGGGTGATGGTATTTATCAGTCAGTTTACCTGACTGAAATTTCTGTACTGGTTTTTTATAGCAGTTTTAAAATTATTAATATTAAGGCTGTTTTTAGTCACAATGCCCTTAAAATGATAATCGATTTCAAAATTAATCTAGCAATTAAAAACCAGATTTTAATAAAATTTGGACATAAAAACAACGAGGCCGCTTTGGTCTGAGAGATATAACAAAAAGACGAGCAAAAGTGAGCAGCTGATATTACCAATTTTAGAATCTTGAAATATTAACTAATAAACCAAAAAAAGTCCCATTGGAGACTTCAGGAGGGAACACAACTAAAACTCTATTTAAAATTTAAATATATGGACGAAAGAACACTAACAATGCAACTGGAAAAATATTAATTTTATAACAAATCTACAACAAGCTTAACACATTGTTATTATTTTAAAATATAGTTAATACCATGTAATTCAATATTCGTTTTGATTTATTGCGACAGAAGTTTTTTTTTCTTTTATTTTAATTAATTTAAAGTTGCACTTAATTTTTCACTTTTTCACACTGCAAAAGCCAACTGTTTACTCGCTCTCTTTTTTGAAGCTGTTCTTAAAGAGTACATATGGAATAAAACAAAAACAACTATAAATTTTAAAACCTTGTTTTTATAAGAAACAGTGATGCCACACTTGGTGACAGACTTCTCACTTTGATTTTTTTATTTTTTGCCAATGGAATCGACCACTGTGCAGAGGCAGCAAGATATATTTTGACATATTTGTTTAAATTACATTCGAACAGATTTTGTGTCAATATGGTGCTTTCATAGTTTCATCAATACCTCCCTTTTTTCATGAATTTTTCACACCAACTTGATAAATATCCAAAAAGTATTATCAACGTTGTATTAGATTTGTTATCCTTCAAACCACGTCGTAATTTAAAAGAGTAATTGTGTGCTTTCTCCAAACTTTTCTAATTACTTACACTAAGTAAATTTTTACTACTTTAAAAGTGAAACAATTAATTTAAGTAACCTGTGCAAGCCTTACATGATTAACGACATGTATGAATTACACAAGTAACACCCTAAGGTCTAAAATATCTAAAGTAGTTTCCCTTTCTTGAGAAGTCAGCACGTGTAAGTCAAATGTAATACATCATTTCTGACTAATATGATACCTAAAATATGCGCACCTATGTCATTTTGTTGGGACAATACATCATTTCTCGCTTTATTACTTTTAGTAATACAATTTGTAACTTTTTAATAAGCACCGCGAAGATGTGGATTTTGTCTAAAATGTCTTGTTTTGACTCAAACCATAAAGTCAACATGTCATCAGATTGCTTAAGCCTTTTTTATGCGTTATGAGCAGTCATTAGACGTACCTTATTGCTGCTGCTACTGCTTTGAAAAGGCAAAACATATTTCGTCTTATTAGTGTCATTTTGTTTGGGATGTAAAGGTAAAAAAGCGAATGTTGTGGGCCACAATACACACAGCAAAGTTTTTTGTTTATAGCCGTCGAAAACATCTAGTGAAATAGCTCTTGTTAAATTAATAAATGACGCTTTGGGGTACATAACGGTGTGGGAACAATAAATGGTTGGGTGAACGGAGAAATGGCACAATTTATATATATCGCTTATTTCATGGTAGATTGATGACGCGTGGAAAAAGTAATACTTAACACGTATTTACGAGTATAAGAAACATATTTCTTTTAATATATTTATTTTGTAATTGAAGTTAAATTTTTAAGAATTTATATATTATATGTTTTCCCTTTTCAACAAACTTCAGAAAGACGCAAATTGATATATTTGATCATATTCTTTTCCGTCATATTTGTCAGTAGAAACTCAATGGTTCAAATGCTTCGGTTTCTTGTTCTCCGTACACAGTTTTTCACATAATATTTAGATTATTGACCTATCAACAGGACCAACTAACATCTGGAGCATTTACATCCATTCGTACAATACATCCCAGCACCCAACACAGTCGGTATATTTATACGCGCTTGCATACGTCGATGCAGCTATACAGATCATGGTTCATATGATGACGGTACTCGCCGATAACGATGAGGGGTCCAAATATTTTGCAAAATATTCTTCTCTTAAAAAGTCCCAGAATAGATTATACCGTTTGTGTCATTACCCAGGTTTCTGCGATGTAAAGCAAAACACTTTAGATCAGTGTCTGGTAGAGTTGGATCTTTGTTCGTCGAGATAGTAGCAGTGGTTTGCGATCAATACTCGTCTCTTGATTTCCAGACTGACATTATTATTTTTGTCAATACTGAAAAAATCATCTACATACTACCCAACATTCACGCTGCGTCGCAAATGCATAGATCTTTGTGTTTTTATTGCTTTCACTTTCTACGAATGCTTTTCAATGTTTGAAAAGGTCGCAGTAACATTCCGTGTCTTGTTAGTGTCGATCTACATATCTGTAGTGTGAATATCTGATTGGACTTGGACATACTAAGATGGGCTTTAGTCTTCACATAACATACGCGACAGAATCTCAATATGACATAACAATACACAGAGATACTCCAACTTAAATTTGGACCATATAACACAGTCGTATACTCCGTTTAAATTTTAACGTATGAACTGTAGTGCTAAAATTGACTAGGATCATTACCTGGTTGCAGCCAAGATGCGCACAAGATTGAGCAGAGCGAAAAACGCATGCAACCAAACACAAAGAAAGCTGGACACCGCAAAAGCTGCAAATGACACAACGCCTTAACTTCTGACGTTCCCGATACACAGTGGCAGCATATTGCGCATTCCATGGTAACCGCCTCAACAACTGTGCTAGGATATTAAAAACGGCGCTCTGCCGAATCCTGGGATGGTGAAGAATGTCGCTTAGCGTTTGAGGAACAAGATGCTACCAGCAAAACAGGCGGGACAGCTATTTAAGCGTAGAAAATCGCCAGATGAAGGAACGGCAGATCGAGAATGTACAGTAATATAGGTGAGGCCCGAAAATTTTACCAGAAAGTGAAAGCAAAAGGCTACGGTAATGGGCTCCCCCGCCTGTAAAGACAAGGATGGAAATCCGGTCACAGATACGCTGAGTGTGCTGCATATATGGATAGAAACCTTATAGCATCTGCTGGTTTCAGAAAGCAGCACAAGTGAAGGTGTAGATTGTACACCACCAAGTCAAGCCAAGGTAAGAAGAGCAATATCGCGGCTGAAAAATAATAAAGCAGCTGCTGCCGACAGACTACCGGCAGAGCTTTTCAAGTCCGGTGGTGAGGAGGTGATAACGAGCATGCACTTGCTCCTACACGCGGTTCGGCATAGGAGCCTTATCAATGTGGCCTTAGAACTGGTAAATCAACAACTGACCAGATATTCACACTTCGGCAAATCCTGGAAAAGGCCCTAGAGAAACAAATCGCCACGTGCAATCTTTTCCTCGTCTATAAAGCAGCCTTCGACAGCCTGATACGGCAGAAATTACTCGGAGCCATGGCTGAGTTTGGTATTCCAGCGAAGCTAATACGCCTTTGCGGAATGACGCTGACTGACACTAAGTCTTTCGTAAAGATTGACAAGGACCTTACGATGCCATTCTATATAAGACCAGGCCTAAAGGAAGGCGGCGGCATATCGTGGGACCTCTTCAACATAGTGATGGAGATAAAAACTGCGCGTTGTGACTGCACCCTTCTCAGGTATACAGAAGCAAAACGAAGATATTAGTTACAACGAACAAAGAATCTACTAGTTTGGGTAACTCCATGAACGTTGACATTTCGAGATGGAAGACAAAACAATTAATATCACCCTATAAGTCAGGAGAAGAATCCTGCTTGCTAATTAATACTTCTACGGCCTAAACAATCGATTTAATGGCAGAGGCCTAGTTTAATTCGGATAGTTTAATTCCAACAACTTTTCGGTAGTTAGCATGGCGTGATATAATGGAATGGAATGTTTTTTAAGAACTAGGCAGACAGGGAGCTATTGAAAACTAGCTAGCAGTCGGGTGGGGGGTTCGGGTCTGCTTTGAACTTGTGCAGCCAGCAAACTTGAACATAAACAAAAATATTGTAGACTCCCGTGATATTACTAAGAAAAAAAATATGAATGTAGTGGATCCTGATCAAAAAAAAATAACAAAATAAAATAAAGCCCCAAAATGATCAAGGTACTAAGAAAAATATTACCAGTTGACAATATAAAATGTGGATTTTATAGATAGACCAAAATCCCAAGCATTTTAACCCTCCCAACCATGGTCTTAGTAGCTTTACATTTTATTAAGACCCCCAATCTCCCTCTTACCCTAACTTTACCCTACCATCGTCAAAAGTCTAAATTTACAGCAACATATTCTTAGATTTATTAGTTCAACAATTTCAGTACATTTATGAATGCTGTTGTCCTCTGTTCAAGCGGACATAAGGCATGTAAAATTAGGTGCCCGGACATAACCCCCACGGACATAATCCCCAACACGATTTTGGGGCTTATGTCCGCCACGCTCTGCGGACATAACCCCCAATTTGCATTTGGGATTATGTCCGCGGGGCATAACGGACATAAGCCCCAACAAATATAACGGACATAACACCCAAACTAATTTTGCGACTAAAAAATTAATAGTAATGAAAAAGGTTGATGAAGTTGATGAAATGGGGGTGGGCGGACGCCCACCCCCTAAAGAAAGAGTGACTTTTTAAGTAACTAACAAACTACGACGTATGCGGCGGGGGGCGTGCCTCCCACCGCATTCGTCTCGTGCTACAGTGAGACAGATTAAGTACGCAACGAGACTAACTACGGCGTATGCGGCGGGGGGCGTGCCCCCCACCGCATTCGTCTCGTGCTGCAGTGAGACAGATTAAGTATGCAACGAGACTAGCTACGGCGGATGCGGTGGGGGGCGTGCCCCCCAGCGCATTCGTCCCTCGCTACAATAACAATATTTAAAATTGTTCTCTTCATATGTTGAAATACTAAAAACAACAACAAATTCGGTCATAATCCCCATTGGGGCTTATGTCCGCAGATTAGTGTCGGACATAATCCCCAATGAAATTGGGGGTTATGTCCTCCAAGTTGTGCGGACATAAGCCCCAAAATCGTTTTGGGGATTATGTCCGTGTGGGGTTATGTCACGGCACCTAAAATTAACATTGAAAGCTAATTCAAAACTAACATAAACTAGTAAGGCGGTTATCTTCGGCTATGCCGAAGCTCAGATACCCTTCACCATTTGTAAAAATGGTGGTAAAACTGGTTATTTGCACTAAAACTATATTTTATTACACTTTGTACCACAAAACAGGGGAGTTGGTGAGAAGTGGACGTTACATTTAGCTTCACACATCCATTTTGTCAGTAATTTTGTAGAGATTTTATTCGATTTTATGAATTTTGTAACTCCCCAAAAATGGGAAGTTGTGTGGGATGTGGGAGTAGTTTAAATCCGATCATGTCCTAAAAAGTAGCCTCCGCTTAGATATTGAAGCTTGCGTACAAAATGTTAGCTATGTATTTACCTCTTAAAATACGGCTGCAATCGCAGGGACAAACCCAAAAAAGGGAGGGTTTGTATGGGAGGTGAGAGTAGTTTTTGACCGATCGTTTTCGTTTTAATATTCAACCTCCGCTTAGAGCAGAAAAGCTTTCATACAATATTTCAGCTTGATTGCTCTTTAATTACTAATGTAATCGCGGGGACTGACATACGGACACCCCCAAAAAGAGGGATTTGTATGGGTGGTGAGAGTAGTTTTTGACCGATCAGTCTCATTTTAATACTCAACCTCCGCTTAGAGTAGGGAAGCTTGCATACATTATTTCAGCTTGTTTGCTCTTAAATTACTACTGTAATCGCGGAACTGACATACGGACACCCCCAAAAAGAGGGTTTGTGTATGGGAGGTGGGAGTAATTTTTGACCGATCGGTTTCATCTTACTACTCAACCTTCACTTAGTGTAGGAAAGCTCGCATACAAAATTTCAGCTTGATTGCTCTTACACTGCAGCTGTAATCGTAGGGATAGACCCAAAAAAGGGGGAGTTTGTATGGGAGGTGGGAGTAGTTTTTGACCTATTGGGCTCATCTTAGAACTCAACCTCCATTTAGGGCAGCAAAGCTTGCATACAATATTTCGGCTTGATTTCTCTTAAATTACTATTGTAATCGCGGTGACTGACATACGGAAACCCCCTAAAAGCGGGATTTTGTATGGGAGGTGAGAGTCGGTCTCATCTTACCACTTAACCTCCGCTTATTGTAGGGAAGCTCACGTACAAAATTTCAGCTCGATTGTCTTTAAACTACGGCTGTAATCGCAGGGACAGACCCCAAAAAGGGGATTTTGTATGGGAGGTGGAAGTAGGTTTTTACCGATCGGTCTCATCTTACAACTAAACTTCCGCTTAGTGTAGGGAAGCTCACATACAAAATTCCAGCTTGGTTGCCCTTAAACTACAGCTGCAATCGTAAGGAGAGACCCCAAAAAAGTGTTGGGAAGCTTGTATACAAAATTTCAGCTTGATTGCCCTTAAACTACAGCTGAAATCGTAGGGAGAGACCCCAAAAAGGGGGAGTTTGTATGGGAGGTGGGAGCAGTTTTTGACCGATCGGGCTCATCTTAGAACTCAACCTCCGCCTAGTGTTGGGAAGCTTGCGTACAAAATTTCAGCTTGATTGCTCTTAAACTACGGCTGTAACCGCAGGGATAGACTCCAAAAAGGGGGAGTTTGTATGGGAGGTGGGAGTAGTTTTTGACCGATCGGGCTCATCTTAGAACTCAACCTCCGCCTAGTGTTGGGAAGCTTGCACACAAAATTTCAGCTTGATTTCCCTTAAACTACGACTGTAACCGCAGGGATAGACCCCAAAAAGGGGGAGTTTGTATGGGAGGTGGGAGTAGTTTTCGACCGATCGGGCTCATCTTAGAACTTAGCCTCCGCTTTGATGATAGAAGCTTGCATTCCAAATTTCAGCTCGATATAACATAAACTGCGGCTGTAATCGCGGGGACAGACAGACGGACAGACGGACAGACGGTCACCCTTAAATCGACTCAGATTTCGATGCTGATCATTTATATATATATATTGTTATACCTACCACGCCTCCTTATGGGCGTTACAAATGGAAGAACAAAATGAATATACCCTTCACTCCGTTCATGCGCATGGTGAAGGGTATAATAAGAGTAATTTTACTCTGTACATAACATGAGTATGTTAACTTAACAGAAAGATAAAAGTACTCTAGTAGAGCTAATAAGTCCCTTGCAATTTTAAGAAGTGCATAGTAGGGTGATAATGCAAAAGAAGTTTACTTATTATAAATTCATGAATGTAAATTTAAACTGTTCACTGACTCAAAATTGTTAGAAACTCATATTGGTTAAATAAAATAATGAGAAACAAAATAAAAAACTTTTAACGTTAATTTGAATTGACTTAATTGAAGTAACAAAAAATAAATTGTTATGCAAAATTAGAGTTTCATTGTTTTAACATATAATTTGTTTCACTCACCAATGTAGATGTAATTAAGATTACTAATATCGTCGAGGCCTCGATGACGTTGTTTTTTGGTAGCTGTTGGGGAAATTTATGAAATCAATAATTTTGCATTTAACAATAGAGAAAAAAAAATTAATTAAATTAATTCATTAGGGTACTTAATAGTAGCGTTGGTTGATAAAGGATGATTCCATGCGACGGAGTTTGTATTTTAGCGCGTTCTAATATATTGATGGGAACAGCTTTAGGCCAAGTAATTAAAATACAGAAGGAGTCTTGCCCTTCTGATGAACTTTGTCTGGAATTTGCACGAATTTTCTGGTGATTGGTGGATTCAGCTCCAGACTTGGTTGCGAAGACTTGTTTTATCGTAATTTGGTAAGCTATGGTAACCATCTATCAGTGGTTTGTCAGAGTATCGTCAATTTACCTCGAAAATCTACAAATTCTCTCTATTGTCCAATCACAGGTAAAGTTGAAGAAAATGCCGCAAAAAGTGTAAAGGGCCTCACTTCCAAAGCCTTCCCAAGAATCTCCAGAAGTGAGGCAGTTGTGGCGGGGATTTGACCCGCTTTTAGGTTTGTCAGAAAAAGTAACTATAAGGTGATAATATTGTTAAAATCCTCACCTTAATAATTAAGACATTTAATCTCACCTTCAAACTTTATCAAAAATTTAACGTGGTAGGGGAATAATGCGAAAATGTGGTTGGGTCTCAATTCCGAACTAGTGTATTTATCGATTCCCTTATAGTAAAGCTGTGTCGTTACGTGTGCCTTAAAATGAATTGTTTAAAAATTTTCATCTTTTTTCTTGTATTACAATTCACTAAAATTACCTTTTACTATAATTATAATATTCGTACGGAATAATTATACGAAATTAGCTTCACAATTCTCGCCTTAATAAGGAATAACTATATTAAAATATTTTCTCACACTGGTACACGTTAACTTCATTTTCTATCTCTTGAACTTATTATAAAGCTATTGACTTTGATGTGTTTAATCTTGAATCGACAGAACCTAAAAGACTTTCTGAAAATTCCTACGCTTGCGATAAGCCTTGGTTAGCACTGCTGACGACTAAAGTCAGTTTATTCACCACTAACTATTTCTTATGGGGTAAAAGCAAACAAGCGATCAGCAGCAGAATCTGATGCCGTTGCCAACATTAGATCACCCACACAAACTTCACAAAGCGGGATCTATGTAAAGCCAAGAATGTAAGTAAGCTTACATCTCTTGCCTTTGCTTACGAAAAAAAAACATTTAAAAACATGAAGCAATATGCGAATATGAAGGAAATGTAAAAAAAATATTTAAACCAGTACAGAAATTTCAGTCAGGTAAACTGACTGATAAATACCATCACCCAATAATAATTCCTAATTACCAAATTTGATTATCCTAAAAGTGCCGGTTTAGAAATTGTAGGAGAAATATTAATTTTCCAAACAAGGTCATTTTGTATGGGTGGTACCAGAGGGTGATCCGGTATAATCCGTATTCATTCCTGATTCAAATTATCATAACTGTACAAATTACACAAAATTCTACTGTATTCACTGTTCTTACAAAAATATACGTATTTAAAACGGCTCCACGAAAAGCCCCCCAATGAAATAACGCCCAAACGAGAAATGAAATATTCCCCAAATTTTTTTCATACATTTTTGGGTGTTATTTCATATGAAATAACTCCCAATTTTTTTGGGCCATTTTTCATTTTTCTTTGGGAATAATTTCATTTTTCATTTGGGGTTTTCAAATTATGAAATAATCTCCAATGAAATAACACCCAACCAATTTTTTAAATTTGGGGATTGTTTCATATCGTGTATAATTTGGGTGTTATTTCATTTTTTATTCGGGGGTTGTTTCATTTTAAAGTTGTTGGCTTTAAGGGGTTATAATATATAATTATTTAAAAATAGGCCTTTTACAAGAAAACTTTTAGCCTGTGAATATATGACAATATCTTTTGAATGTTTACAGATATTTCCATTTATGTTCATACTGACGGATAGAAAATCAACAAAATGCAAAATTCGATTAGCACACACTAAGAATGGAATTTTTTTTTTTAAATTTGTAAGAGTTCTTCAAAAGGAAGAATTCAATAAAAGCAGAGAGTTTGATTTGCTTGTGAACACTGGAGGTGGTTGTGTAAAAGCCAAACGTAAAAGGCAAATTGTTTTCCGTACTGCAGAAATAGAGCAGGGCTACAATGATCTACTATCCCCACGATTCATTTCAATAATTTTGCGACTTTGCTGATGGTCCATATTGACTTCGTGAAATCCTTGGTGAAACTGACTTTTATGAATTTTGGGCATAATTTCATTTTTGTTGCTGATGGGGTTTATTTCATTGGGGGTTATTTCATTTCCATCATTGGGTGTTATTTCATATGAAATAAATCCCAAATATTGGGGGTTGTTTCGTTTTCGCTTTGGTGTTTATTTCATTTATTTTTGGATGTTATTTCATTCACTGTTTTTGGGTGTTATTTCCAATTTTTTGGGGTTTATTTCATTGGGGGTTATTTCCTGGGGGTTATTTCATTGGGGGGCTTTTCGTGGAGCCTTTAAAACTATGGGGGTATGTTCGGTATTTTGTATGGGAGGTACCAGAAGGGGTGCGTCAAATAGTTATTTTTTGTAAGGTTTTGCTTCCTATCACAAGATGATTTATTTGACCAATTTTCATTACCCCCAAGTGTCCGTTTGGAAATTATGGGATAAATGTTAATTTTTCAAAAATAGGTAATTTTGTATGGGAGGTACCAGAAGGGGTGATCCGGTATAATCCATATTCAATCCTGATTCAAATTTTCTTAACTGTACAAGTTACGCCAAATTTGACTGAATTCATTGTACTTACAAAAAAGGATATGTATGTAGGACTATGAGGGTGAATTCGGGAATTTGTATGGGAGCTACCAGAAGGGGTGCGTCAAATAGTTAGTTTTTTGAGGTTTTGCTTCCTATCGCAAGATAAATTAACCGACCATTTGTCATTATCCTCCAAGTTTCCGTTTGGAAGTTTTGGGAGAAATATTAAATTTACAAAAATAGGTCATTTTGTATGGGAGGTACCAGAAGGCGTGAACCGATATAGTTCATATTCATTGCTGAGTCCAGTTTTCACATGCAAACAACATATGCAAAGTTTTAGTGAATTCAGTTTAGTTACAAAAAAGATATGTATGTAAAACTATGAGGGTCAATTAGGTCATTTGTATGGGAGGTACCAGAAGGATAAAGATAAATAAACTGACCAAATTTAAATATCCTTCTATCGTCCGTTGGGAAGTTATGAAAGAAATATAAATTATCCAAAAATAGGTAATTTTGTATGGGAGGTACAAGAAGGGGTGATGCTATTCTGCCCATTTTCAATCCCATAGGTTCGTTTTGAAAAATATCAATACTGGTAAATTTTCATACTGATCCGTTAAGGTTTACTCAAGTAATCCTGCTGACCAGCCAGCCAGCCAGACAGACGGATATAGCTCAACAGCGGACGGACATAGCTCAATCGTCTCAAAAAGTCCTGAAACGAATTTGGTCTTAAGATACTTGGGGTCTAACTCGTCTCCTTTAATGCGTTACACTTTTTTTCGTATCAAATGATATATACCCTCATCCCTAAGTGTGATGGTATAAAAATTGAGTTTGCCTAGGATTTGAACCTGGGTCTCGCGTATCGTAAGCGGACACACACCCGCTGAGCTATTGTAAGCTTGGCTTAAAGGTAGGAAAAAAACAGAATATTACCAATGACGCTAATGTACGTGATGGGTAATGTCTAAATATAGAATTTCAGCGATTTTTCGTAAACAACAACAACAACTTGAGGTGTAAGTAATAGGGACGGTAAATAGCAAATTGGTAGTACTATAGTATTTTTTTATGACATTTAAATAATAAGGCTTTCATCAGATACTTTTTCCACCGTAAGCGTTCCTCACAGCCTCTCTTGACGAACAAAAATGCAGCTATACCATATTCTACCTGTCTTGATGTATGGTTCAGAATCCTGGGTTGTGACACAAGCGGATGAATCGATTCTGGCAGTATTCGAGAGAAAAATACTCCGTAAAATATATGGGCACATCATCGTTAACGAAGAGTATCGTCGTCGTTTGAATCATGAGCTGTACACTAACATTGACGTGGGAAGACGTCAATGGCTAGGTTATGCTGTACGCATGAGCGAAAATGCTCCAACCTGAAAAGTCTTCGACAATGAACAGCATCGAAGCGCTTATAACATTTTTCTACGTGCGGCATATAATTCAATATAATGGATGTTCCGCAAATATGTTTTTGGTATATAGGTATTGTCCACAAGTGTCCTATGACCAAACTTTTCATATCTCCGGACACCAAAAGCAGTTCTTCTAGTTATAGCAGCTTCTATAAAAATCGTTGTAAGGAAGTTTGAACTTCTTTGCATGTTTTCCAAACGGCCAAACTTAATTTCCCTTTATACCCCATGAATGAGGTATGGGAGAGCTTTTCGCGTTGTTGTGAATTAACACGCTTTCTATCATTAGATTCACAACTAACGGCACCTACTTGTTTATTGGCTAATGCGAACGTCACTGTTTGAGAAGCTCTTACTAGACATGCCGATTAACTCGACACTGATACTGCGAAGTTGCTATCGACAACATTCGAGGGGAGCCGACAATGAAAGAAAATTTAAAGATGACTGGAGCCAGAAGTTGAACCTGTGATCTCCCGCATGGTAGTCGCGTGTTCTAACAATCATGCCACAGCCGATCATGTCATATTAAATACTATTATTTTTAAAAACATTTCATTTTCGAAATATAAATCCAGTATTGTAAAAAATTTGGCTGGTCCTTTACATTTCATTACAAATCGTTAGCCCATTTTCACCCGATTTTCGGCTCTTATTTGACCAGCTACCCTGCAGGTATAAATACAGTCTTCTAAAGAAAAATTAGTTTAAGCATTGCATGTCCACCATAACATGATGCCATACCTTGCTGGGTTCATTGATATTATAAGTTCCTTCTCGAAAGGCAAAAAATTGGTCATCTACTGTTAAATTTACATGTGGATTATAATAAAATTTTAATTTCAAATTCAAATAATTCCATATATCCCGGATTGAAGCTGCTTTATCCATCTGAAATCGAAAGATTCCCTTATGTCTATCGTTAAATCAAATAAATCACAGCAGCAGCAATTAAAATTTGTATACCATCACCCTTAGGGATGAAGGTATATATCATTTGATACGACCCAAAAGTGTAACACATAGAAGGAGTGACTTTAGACCCTAGGTTTCTTTGAACCAAATTCGATTCATGACTTTTTAAGTCGTTTGAGCCATGTCCGTCTGTCTGTCTGTCTGTCTGGTGGCTGTCCGGCTGGTTCGCACGATAACTTTCGAAAGACGCAACCAAATGTTTTGAAATTTTGCACGAGGTATTATTTTCTCAAAACTACTTACGATGGCCCCGCCCCTTCTGGAACCTCCCATACAAATACATCATTCCGCCCACTTAAGAAATCGAGTAATAATATCAATACACCCTACGGGATCGCCCCAAATTCTGTATTTAGTAAAGCTATAACAGGATAAAGTTTTGGAAAAAAATTTGAAAGCCTAGCCACGCCCCTTCTGGTACCTCCCATACAAATCTACATTTCCGCCCACTATAGATATGGAGAAAAAATATCAATAAATTAAAAGTGATCGTACCCAAATTCTATTTTTAGAAAAGCTTTAGAAAAGCTGGTAAAGTTTAAGCAGGATAAAGTTTTGGAGAAAAAATCTAGAAGTCTAGACACGCCCCTTCTAGTACCTCCCATACAAATGTACCACTCCGCCCACTTTAGAAATAGGGTAATAATATCAATACACTCGACACGATCGTGCCCAAATTCTGTATTTTGTTATGTTATAACAGGACAAAGTTTTGGGGAAAAAATTGGAAGTCTAGCGACGCCCCTTATGGTACCTCCCGTACAAATGTACCTTTCCGCCCACTTTAGGGATGTACTAATAATATCAGTACACCCAAGGCAATCGTGCCCAAATTTTGTATCTGTAAAGCTATAACAGGATAAAGTAATGGAGAATAAATCTGGAAGCCTAACCACACCCCTTCTCGTACCTCCCATACAAATGTACCACTCCGCCCACTTTCGAAATCGAGTAATAATATCAATATAATAGAAAATTATTTGTTTTGCTGAGGGTAAGGGTAAATGTAAGTTGGGTTGCCCGACTGAAACTTTCTAACTGGTTTTAATTACAAATCGGTTAATTTCAATAACTCAAGACCTAAACAATATCTTATATTGGGTGATGGTATTTATCAGTCAGTTCAACTGACTGAAATTTCTGTACTGGTTTAGAGACATCGTTGCTCTAATTTTAGGCGTGATTGTGGTTTTCCATAGTACTAAAATATGCTGTGGGTTTTTATGACTTGCTACTCCGCAAATCGAAATACCCAGGAATCATCCAGTTCTTCTACATATAATTTTGAACAAGTCTTCTCTTTACAAGGATTATTTGTGTTCTATTTATCGTAACTAGGATTGCATACATAATTCCTTTGCATTCCTATTGGTCTCAATTATTACTACTTCTTCTATATCTTTTTTAAAAAAAAAACTTGGATCAGATTTTAAAAAGTTTCAAAAGTTATATCCAAATTTGTATATATTTCCAAACACTGGCCAAAATTTAGTGGCATAGACATGTCTAAAACTTTCTACATAAAATTTTTGTTTATTGTTTTTACTTTTTTGAGCAGAAACCACTTTAAATAAAGATTTCAAGAAACGGCGTTAAGTTTCAAAAGTCGAACTACCAGAAAAACCCACTGAAAGTCAAAAAAGGCCTGGCCAGGCCTCGGTGATCTCTTAAGGGTTAATTTCGATAGGGCATTATTATTATTATTAACATAGAAGGATCTGTTCGGGAAGTTCCTGATAAAACCATGCCATGCCAGCGCCGACCCCCAAACTGCCGATCCGTAAAATAAATTCTCAGATGGATTGCCTTTTGCAGCACACAGTGGTCGTCCCCATTGGCCAAAAATAAAAAAATTAAGTCAAAATTCTGGGTAATACTTTGGCAACACTATCTCACAATAGATTTTGCTCTTTTAAATTACTTTTGTTTTTGCTCTATTCCACCTGTCCTCTTTAAGAATTGCTGGCAAAGGCAGACTATGAAAATAATTTTGTTTCGTAGCGTAAGTAACTTTCAAGTAAAGGTCCAAACTAAAACGTAAAAACCTCTTTACAAAAGATTGCTTAAACAATGGAAGAATTAAATATTGTAAATAATGGTATTAACTATTATTTATAAGAATTAAAAACTTCTCAGCATGCTGTGTCTATTTTAATAAATTAATATATTATATGTGCCTATTTCAGTACTAACTCATGTGTAGACTAAAATTTCACTTAGAGTTTTAGTTGCGAAGTCAATCGAAGTTAACAACCAAATTTGTTGTAAAATATTTAGCAATATTTACAGATTATATGATGTAAATCTCAGCTGCGGATTGTTGAGTTAGCTTCAATAGCACAAAGCGTCCTCACCGTTTTCGGTGTAATTTTTTTCATTGTGTACTCTAAGAGAGGTCCTTGAATCCTATGTCCGACATTCACCAAATTTTAAATTTAGTCACAGATTGATGGAATCAATGGATATGCCAACTTTGGTATGCCTACTATGAAATTTAAATTTTCATTATCTAAGAGAGATCCTTGAATCCTTTGTCAGACATTGATCAATTTTTAGATTTAGTCATAGATTGATGGAATCAATGGATATGACGACTTTGGTGTGCCTACTATGAAATTAAATATTTCAGGATTTAACCCTACGGTCAATAACCAAAAAAATATACGATAGTCAATAACCGGGTACCCGGGTACCCAAGCGTACTTTCTTGATTGTTTTATGTAAAATATTACACATTTACATTAATTATGTGCAAAACTCATGTTATGAGATACCAAACTGTAAAATTATTTAATTCATATCAACAAAAGTTGATTTTCTTGCCGGTATTTTTTAGCCACTGCCGAATCATGACTTTTTTCTATAGGAGTTAGCGATCATATTGAAAATTTTAATTTTCTGTGCAATTTTTCTACTCACTTGTGCAACAGCGATCATAACTGAATAGAAAATGTACATTTTGTATCAAATAAGTAACTTAAATTTGGAGTTCACATCATTTTTAATTAATATTCATTTCGACAGTTTCTCCCCGAGAATCCTAGAAACACTTTATATTTTGTTCAGTTGTGCCATACTTGTATTACATCTTTGTTAGTTTACTGTAACTGGTTTTGCAGATTTAAAAAACTGTTATTTGTTGTCCTATCATGACGTATATTTTAAAAATTTATGGAAACCAGTACAGAAATTTCAGTCAGGTAAACTGACTGATAAGTACCATCACCCAATATTATAAATTGTTTAAGTCTTCAGTTATTGAAATTAATAGATTTTTAAAATAAAATTACTCATGTATTATTTTTTGTCTGCATGTAGAACAAAAACATAAAAAATTTGACCTATTTGTACAGAAGGTCCTATCTTTTTCCTTAAAACTGTAACATATCCAATAAGCGTTTTCTAGATTAAATAAACAAAAAAATCAGTACATAAATTTCAGTCAGGTAAACTGACTGATAAATACCATCACCCAATATAAGATATTGTTGAAGTCTTGAGTAATTGAAATGAATAGATTTTTAATTAAAATAAAATTACTTATGTATATTTTTCCCCTGCTTGTGGTGCAAAATCGTCCAAAACTTTACTTATTTGTGTAGGGGGTATAGGTGCCGGTTTGGAATTTATGTGAGAAATATTAATTTTTCAAAAAAATTTAATTTTGATAGGGGGTACCACAAGAGGTGAACCGATACAGTCCTTATTCATTCCTAACTCAAATTTTCATACGTACAACTTACGAATAATTTGACTGAATTCAGTGCACTTACAAAAAAGATATGTATGTAAGACTATAGGGGTGAGTTCGGTCCTTTGTGTAGGAGGTACCAGAAGGGGTGTGTCAAATAGTTAGGTTTTCTGAGGTTTCGCCTCCTATCACAATATAAATTAACCGACTAATTTTCATTACCCCTCAAATGTCCGTTTGGAAGTTATGGGTGAATTATTAATTTTCCAAAAATAGGTAATTTTGTATGGGAGGTACCAGAAGGGGTGCCCCGATATAGTCCATATTCACTCCTGATTCATATTTTCATAAGCGTACAAATTACTCATAATTTGACTGAATTCAGTGTACTTAGAAAAAAGATATGTTTGTAATACTATGGGGGTGAGTTCGGTCATTTGTATGGGAGGTACCAGAAGGGGTGTGTCAATTAGTTAGGTTTTCTAGGGTTTTGCCTCCTATAATAACATAAATTAATCGACCAATTTTCATTACCCCCCAAGAGTCCGTTTAGAAGTTATAGGAGAAATATTAATTTTCCAAAAATAGGTAATTTTGTATGGGAGGTACCAGAAGGCGTGAACTGATATAGTCCATATTCATACCTGAGTCTAATTTTCATAAGCAAACATCATACGCAAAATTTGAGTGATCTCAGTTTACTTACAAAAAAGATATGTATGTAAAAATATAAGGGTCAATTCGGTCATTTGTATGGGAGGTGCCAGAAGGGGTGTGTCAAATAGTAAGGCTCTCTGAGGTTTCGCCTCCTATCACAACATTAATTTATCGACCAATGTTCATAACCCCCCAAGTGACTGTTTTGAAGTTATTGGAGAAATATATAATTAACAAAAATAGGTCATTTTTTATGGGAGGTACCAGAAGGCGTGAACCGATATAGTCCATATACATACCTGAGTCTAATATTTATAAGCAAACATCATACGCGAAATTTGAGTGATCTAAGTTCACTTGCAAAAATGATATGTATGTAAAACTATAAGGGTCAATTCGGTCATTTGTATGGGAGGTACCAGAATGGGTGGGGCACAGGTTTCGGTTTTCCTATGGGTTTGTCAACTTTTGCAAGATAAATAAACTGACCAAATTCAAACATCCTCCGGTTGTCCGTTTGGAAGTTATGGAAGAAATATTAATTTTCCAAAAATAGGTAATTTTGTATGGGAGGTACCAGAAGGGGTGGGGCTATGCAGCCCATTTACAATCCCATAAGTTCGTTTTGAAAAATATTGATACTGGTAAATTTTCATACCGCTCCGTTAAGGTTTACTCGAGTTATCCTGCTGACCAGCCATCCAGCCAGCCTGCCAGCCTGCCAGCCAGCCAGCCAGCCAGCCAGACAGACGGACATAGCTCATTCTTCTTAAAAAGTTCTGAAATGAATTTGGTCTTAAGATACTTGGGGTCTAACTCGTCTCCTTTAATGCGTTATACTTTTTTTCGTATCAAATGATATATACCCTCATCCCTAAGGGTGATGGTATAAAAAGTAAGTTTACATCATTATCAGACATAGATCCCAGTTGGTGATGCTATGGTTGGCAAATGTTGAAGATAATACTATAATGAAATTTCGGATGAAAGTCATGGCGAACTTGAACAACCTGTTACTTGAAGTAATGTATGTTTTTCGCAATGGCACTGGATGGTATAAGAATCCTGCAATGTCCCATTAAATTATGAGCTCAATACTATACGCCAACATTGTGGCCCAGCATGATCAACAAAATTGATGTCGAAAGCTCAAAATTTTAAACACCATCTGAGAGTAGAAATGTTAAGCATAATTGTGCGTTACACAATCAAGTATAAGGATGTAACATTAGATGTTATTTACGCCTTGATTAGCTTACGACTAAGGTCTGGTGCAAGTCATTAAAATAATTATATTTCGAAAGATTTGTGGGCAATCACATCTTACTCCATATACCGAGCAACACTCGACACAAACGGATTCTGATCATTGGTACGTTATATTTGTTTTGACAATGCAAACACCATTAGCCAAAAAATAATTACGGACATGTCTACACCAATCCGTGATATATAGACAGCGCTGAATGCATCATACCTGATTATTACAAATCAAGTGAGAATCTTACAATCGATGAATTTCAGTACAAAATTCGCCCAATACATCTCATTAAAAACTGAAAAAGTGGAATAAAACTATATGGATTTGTAATTTCAATAACTCTTTTCAACTTAAAGGACAAATTTATACTGGAAACCTAACGACTGGTCGCGGGACCAAACAAGGAGAAAGAAATTTAATGATTTTGCCAGGACTATTTCGTTCATAGAATGGACGCAATTCCACAATGGACAATTTTTTTACCACTCTTGCCTTAACAAAGCTACCGTTGTGAAATGAATAGACAATTGCGTTAAGAAAAAAACCATATATACCGTAGGTAATAAAAGCAGAAGATTAACACAATAACGAAATATAGTAATCTACTACAAAATATTTACAAATAATAGCAAAGAAACGTAAGCTGCAGTGTAAAAGTCATGCAAATTGTATGAGGGCACCGGGGTACCCGGTTATTGACTCACGTAGGTGTCAACTTTGAAGGCGTTTTAAACATAGACGCAGTTAATAATATTAAAAAAAATTTTCTTTTAAAATACCCATAAACACCTTAATCGCGACGATTTGGAGTTTCATGGCCCTATATTTGTTATTAAAGAAATGGCAGCAGTTTAAAGTTGAAAAAGGTACCCGGGTACCCGGTTATTGACCGTAGGGTTAAGGGAGGTCCTTGAATCCTTTCACATATTTTAATCAAATTTTAGAAATTGATGTAATTAAAAGAGACTGTGAGATGTGGCAAATATTATTCACCTATGAAAACTCCTTCTATTTTTGGCCGCTCTTTGTATGAAATGGCAACAACTGAGCAGCAGTATAGACCGGATGTAACTTTTCAGCTACTGCCTAGAGTTTTCGTATTCCAACAAAGTTTTCTTAGTAATATACGACCCCTAGGTATTTGACGTTCTCAGAAAGTGTTAATACGACTCTATATAATCCGGGTTTAGCAAATTAAGGGATTTTGTAAATCCGAGTGAATTTTCGGCGCAGATTCCATAGTACCACGAACCGCCACCTGAGAAATATTTGACACGTTTCACTGGAGAATTTCTCTTTTGCTCAGCTAAGAAATTAGTCAAAAACTTAATAGTAGTGTCCCGTGTAGACTTGTCATATATAGAGGCAAATTG
Source organism: Muscina levida (assembly GCA_964034835.1). Lineage (NCBI taxonomy): Eukaryota > Metazoa > Arthropoda > Insecta > Diptera > Muscidae > Muscina > Muscina levida. The sequence goes on along the minus strand of OZ035882.1, from coordinate 86,697,185 downwards.
TGACGTAGCACTGATACTTGTCGACAAGGTTCCTAAATTACTCTCAAAGCTTTTGGAATCTGCGCTGAAACGTTTGCAAAAATGTAATAACTATGAACTGTGTTAAAAACCAGTTTGTTTTTCTTCTACTAATATAACTATCCTCGGAATTATCTTCGAACGATATGTCAAAGTCAATGTACAGGTGGTAAGGAAAGGAACAGTCTGTCGATAATATCAAATTGCTGACGTCAGGAATAAGTGTAACATCAAGAACTTATTTTCTGTTAGTAACAATAAAAGTGGGTTCATTACCCCTATTAATACTATTAGTTTCTTTTTAATTATGGAGTTGAAAAGCAACCTAGATTGATATCTGAACTTTCCCATATAGTATGATGCACTTTGTCGTCTGCACATATGATAAAAGGTATGTTATTTGAATATGACATTGCCTTTCTTACTATATAGTTAGGTGGATCATCTTCATGGTCGTGTGCCCAGTAGTAGTATTTGCCGATTCTGTAGTAATAAAAAAATTCTGACAACAAATGTTGTCAGCGGCATGTCTAGTAAAATCTACTCAAACAGTGACGTTCGCATTCGTCGATAAACAAGTAGGTGCCTTTTGTTGTGAATATAAAATGGAAAGCGCGGTAATTCACAGAAACGCGAGAAGCATGCCATACCTTATTCATGGGATGTTAAGGGAAATTATGTTTTTTTTCAGATTGGTTGAAACTAACGTCCACCTCTCATTCAAACTCACTTTTTTGCGGTACAAAATACAATAAACTAGTTTTATTTTATTTAATTATTATCTCATTATTATTTAATTTAATTATCTCACTAGTTTCTTTTGTTATTATGAAACTTTGCATGCGTTAACATGTTACACCCGAGAAACAGGAATCACTCAAAAACGATGGAATATTTGTTAGCATTGTACGAATGATAAATGAACATCAATAGTAATAACATTACTCATACGCCACCGCAGCAGTAAATTAACCATCTAATATTGGCATGTATTTTGTTAATATAAAATAAAATATCCTACTTCCGTGCGTGTCATCGAACTTTTGCCGCTTTTTTTCTACTTTAGCCCATAAATATTTCGTTATTGTCAACATGTGTGATTACACTTATTTATTGGTCTGTGGTTATTGAAAATAAATGTAAATATAATGGCCAAAAATGCCAAACCACAATGCACAAAAACAAAAACCTGTGCCAAACAAAAATTCCATAAGTAAACGGAGCCATTAACGAGATGCAGTTTCGTGATAAACCATAATGTGTTGTATGTTCAACGTCTGGCTGTGGCCACACTTTCATGTTCTCAAAGTAACCTCAAAGTTATACAGGATTATAGGCATCCAGGCATAATCTGTGTCAGTAATATAATTCGTCGTAACAGATTTGTATTTGTGTTGAATGTGATTTATTGTAAGAGTTTGCAAGGAATACTAGGTCATTGGTATGTGAAAATTTGTTTACATGCTTTACGTTTAGGAAATTTAATGTGGGAAATGATATCGAATGCAAATGGTTAGTATTATCTATATATACTAGTGGGCCCGGCAATGCTTCGCTATTGCATATAAACTATTTCTCATTTAGGTCTACAAAGTACTTTAAAACGGTAATTTCAAGTAACTCCTTTACATGGAAGTTCAATAATTAAGTTTTATTGTTTTAAATTCTAAATATGATAGGCTCTAAGACGACAGTAAAAAGTTCATCATCAAAGTCATATCTATAGTTTCGACATGTAGATTAAGTTTTGTCTGTATGTAGGGAGAAAAAACACTTCTTTCACAAATCGGAAACAGAAATTCCTCTAAAGATCAAAATCCCATTTTTATATAACCGTCTATATACCAACTATGTCTTTGGGCGTAAAAATCACTTTTGTCATGTCTTCTCCTCCAATTGCCCGAAAATGAAATTTTCGTTTGAAGCTTCATGCCTTTAGCCATAAAAACCTCCTTTGCCATGTCTTCTTCTCATACGGACCAAGAATATACCCGAATACTCTCTATATATTGAACACGTATTACCATTTTTTGAGATAATTCGGACACCAACGTTTGGCTTAACAAAGTGATGACCTCACGCGCTGCATGGCATATTACGCCGTCGTGTTGGAACCATTTCTTCTTCAAATAATGTGCAATGACATGATAAATAAAAAAAAACAATTGATCGCCCACTTGCTCTAGTTCTTCTACCAGTTGGATTTTATATGAATGTAGACCAAGATCTTTCCTCAGCATTTGCAGAGACCGAGTTGCTAGGAACGGCGTCGGTTCGATAAATTCGACTCCCCTGTCACACTTACGTCTACAGCGTCGATGGCTTCTATAAGCTGCTTTAATGGATGATTATGTGCGCCCTAAACTTCACAAAGGGCTCCATAAGTATGGCGAACAGAAGCGCATTTTGAAAATAAATTTGTAAGATTTGTAAACGCTGTTCTTGTATAGTCATTGCATGGTGATTTGCCAAAGTATACTGAAAGAAAGTCTGTCACACTTCATTAGTATGGCAGCTAGATTTACACTTATACCCATAAGAAGTTATATATGCCAAAAAAAATACCCCATACATAGGTTATTTACAAATGTTTGCTAATGTTACCTCTGATATACTATAAAAATTCAAATTGTGCCCCAATCAAACAAAATGTGTTTTCCAGTCCAAATCCAATGAATATTGATTAATTTTTCTATCTTTTGAAAATGGTAATAGCATACCAGAATCGAAATCTACGATGAATTCTACGAAAATCTCACTAAGAAAGTATATGTCTAAAACCAGGTGGAGATATTTTTTTAGTGTATGAGCAATTATCGAAAACTTCAGACCGATGGGCCCCGGCTCTAATTTTGACCTACCGTTCCGATGCTTGGAGACCAAGACGAAGAGAATGGTATATTTTTGAAATTGTTTGGAATCCCGTCCAATATTCTGCCCCATAACTTGTTAACCAATACATAGGTTTGCTTCTGTAATACCTCATTTAGTTTGTTGGGAAGTCAGAATTACGCAGAAGGTCTCAAAAAATATATATCTTTAGTTTTCGGTTTGTGCTCATGTAAAACCAAAAAAAAATCTCAATCTGAAACCTTCATGCTTCCCAGCGCAAGTTAGGAAGTGATTTTAGACACAAAAATTATTGGTGAAATTTTTTTTGCAATTCATCGTAGATTCTGTCATTGGTAATTATAACTGATTATTGTAAAAGGGATGTGGAACACCCTACCTCCATCCATACTGTAATTCATACTGCAACAATAACATATCTAACAAATTACATCTTTATACCTCTGATAGTTCATGAGATACAGCCCTTTTGATTTTCAAGTTGTATGGGCGGTGCTACGCCTCTTTATCCAATCACAACCAAATATAGCCACGGACTATCAACAGGTCAACAGTACACTTGGAAAATTTTCGTATCAATCGGTCTATTAGAAAAGCCGTTAGAGCGATTTTTGAAAAGGGGGCGTGGCACCGCCCACTTCCACCGTGGCTGAAATTAATACTGCTTCAACAACATATATACCAAATTTCATCTTCATACCTCTGATAGTTCATGAGATATAGTCCTTTTGATTTTCAAGTTGTATGGGCGGTGCCACTCCCCTTTGTCCAATTGGACCGAATTGTAAATCTAAACCATCCGGGGCGCCACCCAAACGCATACAAAAGAAATTATGCAAATCGGTCCAGCCGTTTGGGAGTAGTTCAGTCACAACACACGTACGTTAGAATTTTATATATAAAGATAAAAAAAGGTGGCAAAAATTTATAATAATTCATCAATTGAGAACGGACCGATTTTGCTGAAATTTTTGTTCAGTTGTTCGTAATTGCTAGAAGAAGGTTTATGTGAAAGATAATCTTGGGAAAATGGTCCGGAAAAGTCGGGAAATTGGAAAAATCGAAAATTGATTTTTTGTATGGAATTTTGTTTGCAATTGTTACGAATGGCTTTTCGAATGGAAAAAAAGAAAAATTTGGTTGGAAAATTCCGGAAAAATATTACTTTTTTTTACATATTTTTTGCATATTTTTTGGTTGGAAAATTATGGAAAATTTTTTCTATGAAATTTTAAATTTTATTGTATGTTTTGATAATTTTGAATGATGTAAATGTGAAAAATTTCGGATAATCATTTCGAAATGATTTATTTGGAATGAATGCACGATGGCGCATAAACGAGCTTTGGAGGCAGATGACCGAACGATGAATAATTTTCGAGGTGATTTAACGAGAATGAGGCGACCAACTATTCGACAGAATTTTTGAACTCTCTAGATGTGTCAGAAACTTCGACGCATAATTTACAGCTGATGGTGGGATCGATCATGATCATTTTGCGGAATCTGAGTTATCCGAAATTGTAATTAAAACGGCGATCATAAAGGGCAAATTCAAAGGAGAGGAAGTTCTTATCCCTCGAATTTCTGTAATTTCAACCGATCTTCCCTTCCAATTTAAGCGAATTAAATTCCCTATTCGATTGGTAATTGCGAAAACAATCAATAAATCGTAAGGCCAATCGTTAGGAATTTGTGGAATCAACCTCGTATTTCTCTGTTTTTCACACGATCAGCTGTGCGTTGTCTGTTTGCGTCTTCATTGTTTGTTTTTACGCCGAAAACAAATCGAAAAACATTGTATATCAGATCGCTCTTCACAGATTCCGATTAAATTCAAATAAATCAGATTAAAACTTGAACTATCTGTGTTTTACTATTATATGAAGGCGTTACTTACCTAGTTGTATGGCAGTACAACGTTGCCGGTTCAGCTAGTTGAGTATATATTTTGAAAATTGATTGAATTTATTTACAAATGTTACAACACAACTAGTCATAGACTTTGAAGATATCAACTGCAGCACTGCCTGAGAAGAAAAGGTTCGTCTATTTGCCCCCTTAGACTTTAAATATTTGGCCTTCAAAGCTAGCTGCTGAAAATGCATCTCCACTACATATTTTCTTTGCTGTCGTCACCTTTGATGGTAATAAAACTCAAGAATTTTTCCATACTGTCCAATACACTTCAACAGACATGCAATTTAAAATTAATCCACTTAAATGTATAACTATTTCTGTGAATACTAACATTTGAAGTTCTCGTTTGCATTTTATTGCAAGGCCAATTGTACAAATTACTTTTCTCTACACTTCGGCCACAAAATTGTAGTACCACAGAATGCAATAAATAGAAAACTAAATGAGCTACTATCGGCATGAGAGTTCAGAAGAAAGCATTTAATATTTAATGGGATGTGTCAGTTAGGTGTTAATTGACACTTTAGTCGCCAAGCCCATATCAAACGTAACGGTTTTTTTTACATACAAAAGTGCTGGTACTTGAAGTTGTTTCGGAATCGGTTCCTGGTGCTGTACTTGTTCATTTCAACGTGGGTACATTAAGAAGAGGCTCTCTGATAAAATTATAGATATTTTTTTAATAATTTAGTGTAAATATACAGTAATGCATAATATTACAGTAGTAATTACAATTCCTTATTATTTGCAATGTACATTGCTACATCATATTTTAAGCCAAAATCTACCGTAAAATACATATACGAAAAATTAAAATGAGGCAGTTGAAAATATGTTTGCCCTATTGTTAATTTTAATTTCTCTGTAATTATATAACACTGCAACTTTCTGCAGCACACACATATACATTACTTTGTGTATTCTCATATTCTTGTGACTTTACAAGGAATAACAACATACAATTTCCTTAAAGTATGGTAAAATTTGCCAACACACCAGTAATTTATGGCCTTCACCAAAGAGGAATGTATTGTTACAAATGCCAGAAGCGTCATTGTAGCGTATAAAAGTCGATGCCTTATGAAGGAACACACAAGTATAATGAAAATGTGTGTATACATTATTTTTTTAATTACAGAATAATTAAATGCAAAGCACTACATAGTATGTAGAGGAAAGACAGGGTGAGAATTTACAACTAACTGTAAGTATACTTTGTACTTGAATTTAAGACTTGAGAAAAATGCTGGGCGAAAAGTCTTTTAGCAAGTTGATGAGTGTATTGGGAGCATTGACATTTGTTGAGTTAGTTTGTTAATCTATATATATAACCAGTACAGAAATTTCAGTCAGGTAAACTGACTGATAAATACCATCAACCAATAATAATTCCAATTACAAGATAATTAATTACAAAATTTGATTATCCTCCAAGTGCTGGTTTAGAAATTATGTGAGAAATATTAATTTTCCAAGCAAGGTCATTTTGTATGGGAGGTACCAGAGGGTGATCCGGTATACTCCATATTCATACCTGATTCAAATCATTATCACTGTACAACTTACGCAAAATTCGACAGTATTCAGTGTACTTAAAAAAATATATGTATTTAAAACTATGGGCGTGAGTTCGGTCTTTTGTATGGGAGGTACCAGAAGCGGTGCGTCAAATAATTATGTTTTGTAAGATTTTGCTTCCTATCACAAGATAAATTACTTGACCAATTGTCATTACCCCCCAAGTGTCCATTTGGAAATTATGGGAGAAATATTAATTTTTCAAAAATAGATAATTTTGTATGGGAGGTACCAAAATGGGTGATCCGATATAATCCATATTCATTCCTGATTCAAATTTTCATAACCGTACAAGTTACGCCAAATTTGACTGAATTCAGTGTACTTACAAAAAATATATAAGTATATGTAAGAATATGGTGGTGAGTTCGGTGATTTGTATGGGAGGTACAAGAAGGGGTGTGTCAAATAGTTAGGTTTTCTGGGGTTTTGCCTCCTATAATAACATTAATTAATCGACCAATTTTCATTACCCCCAAGAGTACGTTTGGAAGTTATAGGAGAAATATTAATTTTTCAAAAATAGGTAATTTTGTATGGGAGGTACCAGAAGGCGTGAACCGATATAGTTCATATTCATTGCTGGGTCCTATTTTCATAAGCGAACATCAAACTCAAAATTTGAATAAATTAAGTTTACTTACAAAAAAGATATGTATGTAAAACTATAAGGGTCATTTGTATGGAAATACCAGAAGGGGTATGACAAAGGTTTCGGCTTTCTTAGGGTTTGTCTACTATTGCAAGATAAATAACCTGACCAAATTTAGATATCCTCCGGTTGTCCGTTTGGAAGTTATGAAAGAAATATAAATTATCCAAAAATAGGTAATTTTGTATGGGAGGTACCCGAAGGGGTGGGGCTATTTTGCCCATTTACAATCCCATAAGTTCGTTTTGAAAAATATTAATACTGGTAAATTTTCATACCGATCCGTTAAGGTTTACTTGAGTTATCCTGCTGACCAGCCATCCAGCCAGCCAGACAGACGGACATAGCTCAATCGTCTTAAAAAGTCCTGAAACGGATTTGGTCTTAAGATACTTGGGGTCCAACTCGTCTTCTTTAATGCGTTACACTTTTTATTTTCGTATCAAATGATATATACCCTCATCCCTAAGGGTGACGGTATAAAAATATCGGATAATAGAACAATTCTTGGTGGAAAACTCGGAAAATTCCGGATAAATTCTAAAAAAGTTAAATTTTGCGACGAAATTTTGCATTGTATTGCTTAATTTAGTGATTTCAGTCGACGTAAAGGTAGAAAATTCGTTATGGTGCTTGGAAAATTTCGGATTATTGTGAAGTTTATCATGTTAAAAGATTGAACGCAAAATGATCTAACAATGTAAAAATCTTCTGCATGAACATAACGCATTGGTCCGATTGTTCAAAACCATATTGAGTATAATGCATTCTGACAGCCACAAAATCATTGGCAGAGCAGACAAAAGAATGCCATGCAAGACAATTCAATGAACTCACTATAAATGAATTCGCAGATGTGATTGTTGGGAAGATAGTGGAATCACGCGATATTGTTCTCAAGCGTCGGGATGGTGCACAACTGAGGGACGTGTATGAGACTCATCGGTCATATGATGCACTTCAAAACCTCTTGTTGTTCTATCGTGGAAAAGATGGCCATTACCTCAATCTAAAGATAGTCAATAGAATGAAAGGTTGGTCATAATTTTTCATTCTCCATTTAAGTTCAAATTCGTATTTCTTATGCATATCGATTGATGGTTTGGCAAGACGTTGACAATCATCTGTTAAGATATCGCCGGTTATTTCAACAGTACTGCGTTGACATGTACGTCAAGGTCGGAACGGAGCGTCTCAATTTTATTCGTTTCAATCAGTCGCCACATTTCGATAAGCTCGCCAACGTTTGCGTTTGCTCGAAAACGATTCGCATTGAGAGGCAACTGTTTCTGCCCCAGCGAATCAAATTCTATATTGTTTGCGATCATCATAGCCACGTATCATCTGCCGAGGACGAGATGGCTGACGACATTTCGCACAACATCGAATTTCGATCTTCAAATTGACTTCAGATCGAAGACATGTGCGGCAGTCTACTGTCGAAATTGGGAATACCAGCCCCAAATCGTTCGATGCACGATGCATTCAACAGCGATTCGCAACGCGATTAAGACTTTGATCGAGATGAGATGACTGAAAGATTCCGAGATCGCAAATTGTGTTAGCTGTTACATCCTCTGATATTGCTCCCACATTATTAAAAGCTTTAACAGTGTGACCAACGAGAATGAGCGACCAACTATCGGACAAAATTTTTTAAATCCCTAGATGTGTCAGGAACTCCGGGCGCATAATTTACAGCTGACGGTGGGATCAATCATAAGCATGTTGCGGAATCTGAATCATCTTCAACGGTACTCGTTTGTCGGTCAAGAATCTGATCATCAATGTGACTAAAGCGACGTTCATCAGTTTCAAATTCCATGCAGAGGAAATCCCTTTCCCACGAATTCCTATTATTCTAACCGATCTTCCCTTCAAAATTCAAGCGATTTCAACTCCCCATTTTATTGGCTTTTGCGATGATTATCAATAAAACCCTTTAATGAAAGTTTGTGGGATCAATCTCGAATTTCGCTGCTTTTTACAATATCAGCCGTACATTGTCTGTTCCCGTATTGGCAAACCGTCTTCATTATTCGTTTTAACGCCGGAAAACAAATCGAAAAACATTGTTAATCAGATCGCTCTTCATCGCTTCCCACTAATTTCGATTAAACTCAAATAAATCACATTAAAACTTGAACTAACTGTGTTTTACTATACCCCTGGAACTTATATGAATTCGTTAACTTAGGAGCGAGATGAAGTTTGCCGGGTCCGAAGATGTATGGCAGAACAACGTTTGCCGGGTCAGCTAGTTTACTTATATTTATGCATATAGTTTTCTCAAATTGTTTTTTATACCCAATAAGGACCTTCACATTTTGTGTTTGTTAGTCATGTCTTCAGACCAATCTCCATCATAGCAATCTGGCTTCTACCACAGCACTACATAGATGAACTTGTGGGCCAGGTAGATCAATCGATTGTGCTAAATAGAACAGAATGGTTGTATTTCATGTTATTCAGGAAATAAACATATAATAATATCAAGCAACATAAGCATTGGTCTTTTCGGGTATAGCGGATTATGGCATACTAGTCTCCACTAGGGGGGCACACCGATGAAGAGGACCTTGCTCTGAATGGTGTACTATTAAGTTTTAAAAATACTGGGTGGAAACATGGTCGCTTGAGCAGATGAGCAATCTTAGGGACATCGCTAAGTTAAACCTATCGATTTTTAGTAAATGGGTGGGTGAAAAGTGTGAAAAAGGCCAAATTATTGGTCGAGTTAAAAATTAAGTTTGCAGAAATTACTAAACCATACAGATGGACAGGACAGCGATGACCACGACGAACTGTGTGATTTTTTGCAGCTGCAAAGCAGGGAGTCATAAATTTATAAGCGTATTCATAATCAACAAGAGACTTTTTGTGGTTTAACCCTGACACTGATCAAAAGCCATGGCTATGACAAAGGGTTTCACTACATAACAGGGGAGGCCTACATACTGAAGCGCGACAACTTAACCAGTGACACAGGATACTTCCCGGGTCACAAATCGCCATACAAAACCTCTACCGACACGATTGTAGACAAAAATTGCCACACAACCACCTTTAAGCCGACGCAATGCCCAAAAATGGAACTTACTTTCTTAATTTCCCTTTACACCCCATGAATGAGGTATGGGATAGCTTCTCGCGTTGTTGTGAAATAACATGCTTTCTATTTTTAGATTCACAACTAATGGCACCTACTTGTTTATCGACGAATGCGAACGTCACTGTTTGAGAAGCTCTTACTAGACATGCCGATAGACTTGACAATAATACTGCGAAGTTGCTGTCGACAACATTCGAGGGGAGCTGACAATGAAAGTTTATTTTTTTTAAGATGGCTGGAGCCAGGAATTGAACCTGTGATCTCCCGCATGGTTATCGCGGGTTCTAACTACTAAGCCACGGCCGGTCCCTCAAAAATGGAACAACATCTTTCTAATGAAACAACAAAAGACAGAAACATATCTCCAATGGGTATTGCCAAAGGTGAGAATGACAAGGTTAAAAATTACCACTATAGTGCACTACCGGCATTAAGGCGAAATATTTTTACAAGAAGCTTCTTTGCATACATTCCCCCACGGACGGCAACAACAAGGATACAAAAATTGCATTTTATAATCGCATAGAGAAAATATATGACAGGTGTCCTGACCCAAACCAAATTTTCACATTAAGATATCTACAAGGCAAAATGGATATCCCCTGATTAAAAAACAAGAAATCATATTGATTATGTGATAAGCATGTCTTGATTGTTGTGGACGTGGGTGATTCTTACATACTTACTTAAGTGACCCAGTACAAATTTGAGACCTGAAGTATTAAAGAATTCCCCACGCTTCGGTCTTTTGAGTGCGTTCTTCAGTTAGTCCTACCAGATGGTGGCACGTCGCCAACCACTTGGTCATTCCAACGAAGTTTGGGTCTCCCTGTTCTGCGCCGTCCTTCATGTTCGCCTTCAAACACCTTTTTTGAGATAATTCGAGATATTCTGAGATAAGGTGTTGATATAAAAGAGCTGCCGAAGTCCCTAAAAACAACTATTGGCGAGCACTATTCTCCGCTTGAAATCTTGGCAGACACTATTTTTCTTATTTACGGAAGATCCTAGGTAGGTAAATTCATATAACATACCATCGAGAGGACTCTTTGTTCGTCAAAATCATAATTTTTGTTTTGTCTTCGAGAATTTGTCGTAAAGAGAATATTTGATCCGTCGTACTAGGTATAAAGCCGCACTGATAAGGTCCAATAAGGTTTTCTACAATTGGCTTTTGACATTCACACAATATGCTCGAATGGGCATTATACTCAATTGGTAATAGGCTTATTTCACGGTAGTTCTTACACTCACTACGATCTCCTTTCTTGTACATGGGACATAACTGACTGAGACCCGGGCATGCTCTCCTCTTGTCAGATGTTCTCCTTAAACAATTCAGCAGGGAGTCCATCGCTTTGTTATTTTTAAGGGGGGATATTGCCACACGTATCTTGAACTGGCTGGGAGATAAACAGTTAATACCACCGTCATGGATTGGAATGGGGTCTTCTGGAGTGGTCTCCGTATCCAGTAGATTGGAATGGTCTATCCATATATTTAGAACGTTATCCGGGTCCGTCACTAGTTGGCCATCGCTGTACTTGCAAGAGGGAAACCATGATCAACGCCTTCTCGGCTTCGGGATTACTCTCTATTTTGGAGCAACTCTGTGCACCCATCCTGCCTCTTCTTAAGCTCTTTCTTTTTCCGTCTAAAGAGTTGGGCCAAAAGTCTCTCAGTCTACTTAAGCATTAAAACCGTTTGGTACAATTTTAATGTCATGGCTCGGGCTACGGTTATATACATTTTCTAGGCTCTCGTAGAACACGTCTTTGCGTTCATCACTTTTCTCTCTGTCGGAGCATGGGCACTAGACATATAACTTTTTACAATTTTTGCAAATAGGAAAAATGGCATAGCATAGTCGAATAGAGCATAAAAAGGTATGAACTCCCATTATTTAATTTTTTTCGAAATTGCAAAAAAGTTTCCGCATCAAACGAATTAATTTTTTTTGATCATATAGCCACAGGGTTGCATTGAGAGTAGGTGTCGCAATATCTTCCCAACCTCAAAACCACATCCAACTCGTGCTTGTCCGCATGGCCACTATAGTAGATATCGCAAGCTTTCATGCTCGAGCATCCGCCTTGTATTCTTCGAGGACTTTCGCCAGTTAGATCAAGGCAATTGGTCTATACAGTGTTCAAACATTACAAGTGCATATCCTCAAATCATCTTTAATTTGTTTGCGGGGGTCGTCATTTTTATTTTTTTTTTCATTGCAATAGTTAAAACGCGGGTTGCAAGCCCAGCGCAAGTGTTTGATGCTCGGTTCAAATATGGACTCGGATCATCAGCTAGTAGCTGCTACGGTGCGCACACGATTAAGTAATCCTAAAAAGGCCCGTAACCAAACGCAAGGAAAGCAATACATCAAAAAGCTTCATACTACCGAGGTAGTTAATGCCTAATCCACCTAAAACTCTCAAATAGTGCAAACTAACACCACTAATTTTGATGTAGCCGATACAGGGTGTCAGCATATTGCACATTCTATGAGCATTGTCGCAACGGCCGACTGAATATGTGTACGGTGGTTTGCCGTCATATCAATGGACATTTGAATTAATAAATTAATGCCAGGAAGAGTCCTAATTCCCAGGAAAATTGTTCAGAACTTGTTGCGAATGGTATTGATACTAGAATCGTTTCTTTTTAATTAACCTTCTATTCTATTTCTGGTTCCATCTAACCGATTACATACAACATGTTGCACCACAGATTCCGTAGAACAACAAATGAATAAAATTTATTTTTTTTTTTTTGCTGTGACTAGACCTGACCATTATAATTTGTGTAGAGATAACATTAAAACAAGATTATATTTGCCCGTTAATGAAACTTTAAGAGGGTATTTATTAAGGAAAACTCAAAAATCGGAGTTAAAATATATTTCGAGTTAATACCCAATTTGGGATTTGAGACAATTTCAAACAAAAATAATATATTGTGCAACCGAAAGTGTAACTTGTTACTTATCAATAAAAGCTATTCTGTAATTGTTTCTTTGCAACAAAATATTTTGCTGGGTGGTTACTTTTACTCAGATGTTTTGTCGTAACTCTTAGTTAGACCGGTGAGCCAGCGCCGGAGTATTTAATAAGAAGTTCCTTGAAATTTTAGATTAGATATTCTAGGGGTCCGGGGACAGGAAAGGTTTAAGAAACGATGGTCTAAAAAAAATAACCGATGGACTGCCTGCAGGTCTTTTTAATGCCGGCTGTGATGAGCTGGCTCCATGTATTCAATTTCTAATGTATTTAAAAATGATTTGGTTAAAGTAGAGCATGATTAATAATTGGAACCAGATTTTTATCTTTACAATACAAGGTTCTGTTGTGTGTATTTTAATGATAGACTAAAAGCCATCTTTGCAAACTTGATTGGACCTTATCATTGTGCTTTAGACCTGTTAAATCTACGGTCGTTCATATATTGACAATACGATAAATCATGGAGAAGACCCAAGAAATGCAGATCGACACTTATGGATGCTTCACTTGCCAGGACGATCGTGTCCACCTTTTTGAGCTTTAAATACTTAAATTTAAAGTGACTGATAGAGTTCATGATGGTCTACCATGCGGGAGATCCCAGGTTTCAACTCCTGGCTCCAGTCATCTAAAAAATAAAAAAAAATTCCTTTTATAGCCGGCACCCCTCGATGTTGTCAACAGCAACTTCGCAGTATCAAGTGTCGAGTTTATCGATATGTCTAGTAAAAAGCTTCTCAAACAGTGACGTTCGCATTCGTTGATAGACAAGTAGGTGCCGTTAGTTGTGAATCTAAAAATAGAAAGCGTGTTATATTACAATAACGCGAGAAGCTATCGCATACCTTATTCACGGGGTGTAAAGGGAAATTAAGTTTTAAGTCTCTCGACGAATCAATACAAAACTCTACGAGAGACAGATCCTTATTGTAATGATCTGTAGCGCAGATAACGACACAAACGTACCCATCATCACCAACGACGTGTACCGTGTACCCTTGTGTACTAATGGATAAAAAGGCTCTAGCTTAGAAAAATCTTCGGTAATCGACTCGATGTTTTGATACATGTGTAACAAAAACCAGTACAGAAATTTCAGTCAGGTAAACTGACTGATAAATACCATCACCCAATATAAGATATTGTTGAAGTCTTGAGTTATTGAAATGAATAGATTTTTAATTAAAATAAAATTACTTAGGTATATTTTTTCCCCTGCTTGTGGTGCAAAATCGTCCAAAACTTTACATATTTGTGTAGGGGGTATAGGTGCCGGTTTGGAATTTATGTGAGAAATATTAATTTTTCAAAAAAAAATTAATTTTGATAGGGGGTACCACAAGGGGTGAACCGAAACAGTCCTTATTCATTCCTAACTCAAATTTTCATACGTACAACTTACGAATAATTTGTAAGAATTCAGTGCACTTACAAAAAATGATATGTATGTAAGACTATAGGGGTGAGTTCGGTCCTTTGTGTGGGAGGTACCAGAAGGGGTGTGTCAAATAGTTAGGTTTTCTGAGGTTTCGCCTCCTATCACAATATAAATTAACCGACTAATTTGCATTACCCCTCAAATGTCCGTTTGGTAATTTTGTATGGGAGGTTCCAGAAGGGGTGACCCGATATAGTCCATATTCACTCCTGATTCATATTTTCATAAGCGTACAAATTACTCATAATTTGACTGAATTCAGTGTACTTAGAAAAAAGATATGTTTGTAATACTATGGGGGTGAGTTCGGTCATTTGTATGGGAGGTACCAGAAGCGGTGCGTCAAATAGTTAGGTTTTCTAGGGTTTTGCCTCCTATAATAACATAAATTAATCGACCAATTTCCATTACCCCCCAAGAGTCCGTTTGGAAGTTATAGGAGAAATATTAATTTTCGAAAAATAGGTAATTTTGTATGGGAGGTACCAGAAGGCGTGAACTGATATAGTCCGTATTCATACCTGAGTCTAATTATCTTAAGCAAACATCATACGCAAAATTTGAGTGATCTCAGTTTACTTACAAAAAAGATATGTATGTAAAACTATAAGGGTCAATTCGGTCATTTGTATGGGAGGTACCAGAAGGGGTGTGTCAAATAGTTAGGCTCTCTGAGGTTTCGCCTCCTATCACGACATTAATTTATGGACCAATGTTCATAACCCCCCAAGTGACTGTTTTGAAGTTATTGGAAAAATATATAATTTCCAAAAATAGGTCATTTTGTATGGGAGGTACTAGAATGCGTGAACCGATATAGTCCATATTCATACCTGAGTCTAACATTTATAAGCAAACATCATACGCAAAATTTGAGTGATTTCAGTTTACTTGCAAAAAAGATATGTATGTAAAACTATAAGGGTCAATTCGGTCATTTGTATGGGAGGTACCAGAATGGGTGGGGCAAAGGTTTCGGTTTTCTTAAGGTTTGTCTACTTTTGCAAGATAAATAAACTGACCAAATTCAAACATCATCCGGTTGTCCGTTTGGAAGTTATGGAAGAAATATTAATTTTCCAAAAATAGGTAATTTTGTATGGGAGGTACCAGAAGGGGTGGGGCTATTCAGCCCATTTACAATCCCATAAGTTCGTTTTGAAAAATATTGATACTGGTAAATTTTCATACCGATCCGTTAAGGTTTACTCGAGTTATCCTGCTGACCAGCCATCCAGCCAGCCAGCCAGCCAGACAGACGGACATAGCTCATTCTTCTTAAAAAGTTCTGAAACGAATTTGGTCTTAAGATACTTGGGGTCTAACTCGTCTCCTTTAATGCGTTACACTTTTTTTCGTATCAAATGATATATACCCTCATCTCTAAGGGTGATGGTATAAAAAACAAATTTAAATTTAAACCTACTTGTTCTCTGTGTTAACGATGGCTTAAAACCATTGTAAATTTAATTTTGAAAACAAAAACATATATATTTCCAGTTGCTTAAATCATATTCTATTTCAAAGTGTTTCTGGTGAGACCGTAATATACATTTATTTATTAAATATTAAAAGAACAAAACCTGTAAAGAATTACAGTAACTACGGAAACTGCAATTTAAATGGGTGAGCCACTAGATATCCCACCTAGGTTACATTCCGTATATGTGGGGCAGTATTCATACAAATTTTTATAAATTAAAAGTACGACATAATAACAATGTAACGCCATTCGATATGCCATCAACAAAAAAGAAACACAAACCTGGTCACACTTTATTATTATGCATTCGTAGGCATAGACTATGTTGTTGTAACTTTTGACCACAACAACCACAATTTATGGGAAGAAAAATTTAATTATGTGAAACATAAGCATTACATGCATTAGAGTAAATCGTTTCGACAGATTTAATTTCTCATCATATCGTTATATGTCTGAAGATATTTTTTCAATATGTATATTGTTAATTTATTGGAATCAAAATCAAATAAATAAATTATTTGCAAATTTTTGATAAATGTATTATTACACTTGTTTACAGCCATTTTGGTCATTGGATACCACTTTTTTTATGATAGAAGACGGGTTTCTGATTAAGAAAAAATGTAAAAAAAATTTTATGGAGCCGATTTTTTTTAAAAATTTTTTTTGTAAAATTTTTTTTTTACCGATGGTACCTTTGAATTTTGACCCATATTTCATGTTCTAGAGGGCAATCAGAACATAAGAGGTACCAAATTAATTAGAATCAAATGGCCAACAAGAATTATGCCACTTAAACTCAACAAATTGCATAATTTTGCTTTACTGGCTAAATACATTTGAAAATTTTTAAACCTTCTGGGTAAAGCAAACACCTCAGCAAACATATAAAGTATTGCAGAATAGAATCTATGGACTGGTTAAAAAGTAATGGCCTCTGAAACTTGGCGTACATAAATGAAGTTTTTATAAATACTTTAATTTTTGCCTTTGTCGGATCTGCAGAATATGGGCCGTGAGGCCAAACAACAACAAAAATTCACTTCGTCTTTGTCCCATAACATCGAAATGGTAGGTCAAAACGAAAGCCGAGGCCTATGATGCACTTGGGGGGTCAAGAAAGGGGCTCCTTAGATTCTATGATGACCGCCTATGTGCGGGTACTCAAATGAAAGATATTTTCGAAACCAATGCAACGATAGGACCCGTAGAGTCTTGAAATTGACACCACTGGATTGGTCTCAAAAATACCTTTCATTTGATTACCCCCACATGGAGGGTACCAAAGCTTTAAAGGATACCCTTTTTGGTGTCCTTAGGACCCCAAAGAGTCTTAAAAATTACATCATTGGATTCGTCTCGCAAATAACTCATTTGACATATGACATTTTTTATATTTACAAATATTTTATTTCCAATATTTATATATTGTAAAATTGTATAGTATTTCAGCCATAAAATTGCAAGATAATTGAAAAAATTTATTATGTATTATTAAAATATACTACTATTCCAAAGCAGTGAACCTACAATGAAAAATTGACATTATTAAATCGTTACAAACTCCTACTTTGCGTTGTTACTTTTAAGACAGTTGCAAATATTCCTTAATTTTACTTAGTCTCTAATGGTAATAAATCCTTTTGGATCGAATCATAATATTCTATGCTATTGCAAAACGTTTCACCTTATAATGCATACTTCCACCTCTTGTTTCAGATGTATGGCTTCCATAAATTCACTATTCAACTAAGAGATGAAAAAATGAACATGACACAAACGAGTTCAACGAATGAAAAATGGAAATTACTTTGTTACATGTTATTAAAAAATGTTACCATAAATATAACTAGCAGCAGCATATGAGTACAAACACATACACATTTCCAACGCCACACATGTTGCCCACAATTCTCATCTCAGCGCATGAACAGCGGCAGAGGTTATATGCCAGCAATGTATATATTCAGGTGGCGGTGCAAACACAACTGGCAGAAAATCATTTATACCGAACAGTAATTTCATTTTACATGTCAAGGTTAGAAATCAATTATGATTGATTGTTTTACGGCAGTTTGTTTAATCAATTATACTCAGTGTATTGAAAATCCTTCAAACTGTTGCAGGACGATGGTATGGGAAGTCATTTATTTTGGGAATGCAATTTTTGATGGAAATCTGTCTACCGCGGCTACTATTTGTGATGCTGACATTGAGAAATGCAGCAATACATACATAAAAAAAAATATGTTGTTAGAGCGCTTTATTAGTTGCCATGTATGTTATGAAGATTTATTGGTAGACAGAAAAATATGAAGAGTTTGGCAGTTCAGGATTTCATATGAGATTTTTGTCAGTTGTAGATGGGCTAACAACTTAGAGCGATACTAAATAATGGATGTTTCCGCGTCTAAAAAGGCTTAAGTATTGTAAGCCATCATCAATCGACACTAAATTAATAATGAAAGTTAGTTAGTACAGCAATGTATGTTAACGAATGTTTAGACCTTTATGAAAAAAAAAAACTTAATTTCCCTTTGCACCCCATGAATGAGGTATGGGAAAGCTTCTCGCGTTGTTGTGAATTAACATGCTTTCTATTTTTATATTCACAACTAACGGCACCTACTTGTTTATCGACGAATGCGAACATCACTGTTTGAGAAGATCTTACTAGACACGCCGATTGACTCGACACTTATACTGCGAAGTTGCTGTCAACAACATTCGAGGGGAGCCGACAATGAAAGAAAATTTTTATTTTTTTTTTCTTTTTTTTTTTGAGATGTCTGGAGCCAGGTTTGAACCTGCGATCTCCCGCATGGTAGTCGCGTGTTCTAACCACTATGCCACGGCCGGTCCCACAATAATGATAACTACAATTTAAAACGAAGTTCCTACAGACTAAGTATTGAGATAAGTTATTATAACAGACTTAATAGAGTCTGGGGATGTGGAGAAGTCGATAAATTGATAAATGTCATTGAAGTCTGAACACATTCTACGCAGCGGTGCAGATACGGCATAATTATGGCGTCTAAAACAAATGTAGAGGGGTTTGAAATATCTAGAAGTCCTTAATGGGATATTAAGATAAACTCGTGAGAGAATATATTCCGATCTTATATCACCTCTGAGAATTTTATAAATCGTAATAGAATTTAACATTTTTCGCCTACTAAATAGAGAAAGCAATTTAATTAGAGACAGTCTTCTGACGTATGGTTGAAGATTGGAGTTTGGATCCCATCGAAGATCCCTGAGACAGAACAGTACAAATTGTTTTTGAACCGACTCTAACATATTGATATAAACATCGTTTTGTGGATCCCATACAACGGATCCGTACTCCAGAATGGGTCTTACAAGTTACGTAAAAAGTTTCTTCGTAATAAACGGGTCAGTAAATTCCTTAGCCCAACGTTTTATAAAAGAAAGAACTCCATATGCCTCGAATTTCATTGCGATTGAAGCTTAATTTTGATCTGTACTTGGAGAACAAAAGCACAAAAAACATAAGGTGTAATCTACCACTTTCCGCCCTTTTTTAGGCGTGGCACTCCCATTTTTACAGCACATAATTTTTGATGTCTCAGTATTTATCAGTTAAAGTTTCAAATTGATATCTGCTGTAACTCAAAAGATATGATTTTTGGAACGTGTTTTCCCAAAATCATTGTGCGACGACGAAGTGATTGAGCCGATCCACATGAGATAAACACGGTAAATGTACTGCTTCAAAACAATAAACCTTCGTAGCAGATAGACTGACGGCAGAGCTTTTCAAAGTCGCCGGTGATGAGCATGCAATGTGCATGCACCAGCTCATAAACACGAATTGGCTAAAGGATCGCATACCCTGAGTGTTCTATGTCCTATGCTTAAGAAAGGCGATCTATTTGTGTGTATCAACTATCGCTGGGTCAGCCTTTCACTCATCGAATACAAAGTACTGTCTAGCATAATGAGTGAAAGACTTAATCCCATTCTAGCGAACCTAATTATACTTTAGCTGTGTGGCTTTAAAAGTGCTGACCAGACCAGATATTCACACTACCACAAATACCATCTGCCTACAGCGAAGCAAATATGATGGGATGATACTGATCGACACCAAGTCTTTAGTGAAAATATGTAAAAATCTGACATAGACATTTTCGACTAAGCGAGGTTTTAATCAAGGCGATAGACTGTCATTCGATCGTTTTTAACGTGACACTCTAGACACTCCATGCCGAAGACTGCAGTAAACACGACTGGTACCATTTTTTATAAACGTCACAATCTCTTTGCGTATGTCGATGATATAGATATCATGAGCCGAGGACTGCGGAATGTGACGGTGCCCTTTTCAAGCAATGAGAATCAGGCGGAAGATGTGGGCCTGGTGATAAATGAGGACAAATCCAAGTTATGTGTTTTTACGTTTGGAACGTTGACAACTATAACTTCGATGTGGTAGATTAATGTTGTAGTGTTGATTAATTGTATAATGATTATCCGATTCTGATGACCAAGGGCAACATTTTTTTTTAAGATATAATTCTATCATGTAAATTTCTGAAACCGGAGCAATTTTTACGGAAACACAAAAAAAAAATTAATGAAAGGCAGCGAAAACTTCAAAAATCATTAAAATTTTTACAAAAATCCAACTTTTAAGTACCATAACTTCGTCATTTATGATTGGATTTTAAACAGCTGTTGTTTTTTAATAAATAATTTTATTATCTTATATTTTTGTCACAGTTGGTCAATCATCGGTAAACTAAAACCAGATGGAAATTGGCATTTTAGTAGACCTACCTTTTTTCAAAATAATAAAAATTAAAACTTGACGATATCTCAAAAACCGTTCTCATTTTCACAAATCTGAGAGCAGATTTGAATTCAGCATGAAATTTTGCATAATGATCAACTATTTAGAAGGAGGGATCAAACATTTGTTGCATTGTGTAATGGTTCTTATTACGTTTGCGAGGTATTAAACATAGGAGGGTAATAGTATTTTATTTTATCTTATTTGTCTTAATTTATTTGTTATTTCTTAATGATTGGTTTATTTAAGGAGAGTGCCTTATTTGGGACAGTTATATTAAGCTTCAGCAACTTCTGTTACATTCTCCCTAACATATCGTTTACCACTTACTTAATTTCCCTTTAAACTCCATGAATGAGATATGGGAAAGCTTCTCGCATGGTTGGGAATTAACACGCTTTCTTATTTTTTTAGATTCACAACTAACGGCACCTACTTGTTTATCAACGAATGTGAACGTCACTGTTTGACTTGACACCTATACTGCAAAGTTGCTGTCGACAACACGAGGGGGTCGGCAATAAAAGAAAAATGTAGATGACTGGAGGCGAGAATCGAACCCGATATCCCCAGCATTGTAGTCGCGTATACTAAGCATCATGCCACGGCCTGTACCAAAAACCAGACAAAACCAGAGCTAATAGTGTATCGTTTTTATTCAATACTGTTTATAAAAACTTTCGACATCAACATGCCGTTACTTCATATTTTATGGAAAAACCATTAACTTATTTTCAAATTTCACAATAATAGTCAATCAACAGTATAGCACATATATGAATATATAAATTTTTTTTTTGTTTATGTTGCAGCAATTTATTATTATTTAGCTGACATGACATTATTTATTCAACTTTCTCATCAAATACGAATCAATCACAAAAATTCTGATTTAAAATTCTCGTCAAAACATGTTGTAATATTGGTTAATATGTATACCAAACTAGTAGATATATTCATGTCTAGGAAGGCCTTTAAGCAGGCCTTTTTAAACGCTTGAATTCATAGTAAATACATTGTTAATTGTCTTCCAAATTACATGGGGTCTTTTTCACTCTCTTCTTAACGACGACAATTTTGAGATACTGAGAAAGTGCGATTTACGGCATCCAAGAAGAAACCTTCTGAAAACCGGTAAGTAAAATCTCAATAGGAAAGGAAAAGTGGGGCTTTTTAAAGGCCTAGTTGTTTCATCTATTAGAAAGCCTTCTAGAATGCCTTCTATAGAGAAGGCCTTAAAATTTCCTCTGCTGGGGAATTTACATTGGTAGCTGTGCCTGCATACTAACTATGCTATCGGCCAATGTATTTAATGTGTATGTATGTATGTGAAAAAATGATACGTATTCGTATATGTTATTTACTATGGAAGTAGTTGATGCATAACATTCTTCTTTCGCAGTGATTTGTTATGACAGTTATTCGAGATGCTTCATACGTGTATTAAATTCTAAGGTCATAAATTTGACCAACGAATACAATGGCATGCTAGCCCTAAGAAATTGTAGGACTTTTGATTGAATATTTATGCTGTATCAATCGTAAATTGTGTACCATACTTTGAGGCAGGACAGTGGCAGTATGATGTTTTTTTGTAGTACGCTACATTTAAGTATATTCAGCAAATACCATACCGCGAGGACAACATCCTGCTAAAGTCGGAAATGTGAATAGCAACAAGTTGAGATATGCAAGGATATACATTTAACGTTTAACACAGCCGTGGGCAAACATGAGAAATGGCATTGAAATTTTTCTAATCATATATTCATGTTAACTTAAACTAAATAAACAGTCTAAATTTTCCGATGTTTTGCCAACTGTTTTAAGACAAATTAACAGACAAAATTCAAAAATTCTTTAGTTAACCTTTTAAAAGTTATGAGAGATATATAATTATCTAAATAGAGATAATTTTTTATTACAGGTACCCGACGGAGTCAGTCGATATAAATATATACAATCCAGCTAATAGTACGGGTGTGAGAAAGGTTCGATATTCTGAAGGTTTGTCTACTCCCAGCAGTACTGGAGGTGTCGAGTGACCATGATTAAACTACCTACCCCACTATTGCATACATGTATACTAACTTGAATGTTCCTGTGATAAGCGAACCCAGAACTAACGAGCACAAAAATTTACGCTCCCGAAAGCGACAGAAAACGTAAACGAAACGTAATGGTCCAGCAACTCATTGGTTTTTACACCATCACCCTTAGGGATGAGGGTAGCTGAGGGACGATCAGATTTGGTCAGTTAATTTATCTTGTAATAGGAGGCATAACTTCAGAAAACCTAACTGTTTGACACACCCCTTCTGGTACCTCCCACATAAATAACAGATTTTGCCCCTGTTAAATGCATATCATTTTTGTATGTACACTAAATTCAGACAAATTTTACCAAGGTTAGCGTTTATTGAACGTTGATTTAAGAAAAAAAAATAAGACACGTTGTGCTGCTGCTAATAGTACCTCCTATACAAATAAGTCGAATTTTTTACGGTTTTGCTCTACAAGCAGACAAGAAATAATACATAAATAATTTTATTTTAATTATAAATCTATTAATTTCAATAACTAATGACTAAAACAATATCTTATATTAGGGCATGGTATTTATCAGTCAGTTTACCTGACTGAAATTTCTGTACTGGTTGTTATTTTGCTCCCTATTCGTGGGGACTCATTTGAGTAGTTCTCGGTAAACGATATGGTGGCGATTGACCCATGTGCCAACATTTCATAAAAAACACGAAATGATAAAATTCATTCCTTATGTTTGGTAAAGTATGTAAAATAGGGTTTCCTAATAAGTAGTGATGTCACTAGCTACGAACTAGTATTCAGTACTAGAGGGCAATTACAAGATGATTAACCTGACCAAATTCAGTTATTCTGCGCATTTATAATCCTATTATTTCGTTTCGGAAAATATTACTACTGGTTAATTTTCATAATGATCAGCAAAGTTATATGTTATCCTGCGAACCAGCCTTCCAGCCAGCCAGAGAGATGTCACATGTGGTATACATCTAGTATTGTCTTGTCGAACTATCCAGATGGTGGGCTCAACTCCGCTAGAACATACTACAGTGGTGCTTTTAAGGCCTGGGTCTGACTCAAGTACAAGCTCGAAGCATGTACTGCGTCCGATTTAGCCTACACTGTAGGAGGAGGAGAGCATGCCCGGGGATTGGAGTCTCAGTCTGTTATGTCCCATATACAAGAAAGGGGATCGTAGTGAATGTAAGAACTACCGTGGAATAAGCCTATTACCAATTGCGTACAAGGTCCTTTCGAGCATATTGTGGACCATATCAGTGCGGCTTTAGACCTGGCAAATCCACGACGGATCAAATATTCACCTTAACACAAATCCTGGAAAAAAAACCCATGAAAAGCAGATCGCCTACCACCTCTTTGTCGACAACAAAGCTGCCTTCGACTCTCCGATAAGGAATAGGCTTTATGAGGTCATGTCTGAGTTTGGTATTCCTGCAAAGCTGATTCGACTTTGCAAATGTACCTTAGACAACACCAAATCCTCGGGTATGATTGGTAAGGATCCATTCAACACGGAAAGAGGTCGTCCTGTACACTATTTAATATAGTTATGGAGAAGGTGATGAGACAGACTGGTGTCAACATGTCTGGCACCATATTCCACAAAAGCCACATGCCACTAGCCTATGCCAATGATATAGATATCATTGGCCGAAATCTGCAGGATGTTACTGCAGTTTTCTCATCACTAGAAAAAGAGGCAGCAAAAATGGGTATAGCGATCAACGAGGATAAAACAAAAATAATGATTTCGACGAACAAAGAGTCCTCTCGATGGGGACGCACCGAGAACGTTGACAATTATTGTTTTGAGGTATTCGACGTGTTTACCTACCTCGGATCTTCCGTCAACAAGAACCAGTACAGAAATTTCAGTCAGTTGAACTGACTGATAAATACCATCACCCAATATAAGATATTGTTTAAGTCTTGAGTTATTGAAATTAACCGATTTGTAATTAAAACCAGTTAGAAAATTTCAGTCGGGCAACCCAACTTACATTTACCTTTACCCTCAGTAAAACAAATAATTTTCTATTATATTGATATTATTACTCGATTTCTAAAGTGGGCGGAGTGGCACATTTGTATGGGAGGTACGAGAAGGGGTGTGGTTAGGCTTCCAAATTTATTCTCCATTACTTTATCCTGTTATAGCTTTACTAATTACAGAATTTGGGCACGATTGCCTTGGGTGTACTGATATTATTAGTACATCCCTAAAGTGGGCGGAAAGGTACATTTGTATGGGAGGTACCATAGGAGGCGTCGCTAGACTTCCAATTTTTTCTCCAAAACTTTGTCCTGTTATAGCATAACAAAATACAGGATTTGGGCACGATAGTGTCGAGTGTATTGATATTATTACCCTATTTCTAAAGTGGGCGGAGTGGTACATTTGTATGGGAGGTACCAGAAGGGGCGTGTCTAGACTTCCAGATTTTTTCTCCAAAACTTTATCCTATTATAGCTTTACTAAAAATAGAATTTGGGTACGATCACGTTTAATTTATTGATATTGTTTCTCCATCTCTATAGTGGGCGGAAAGGTAGATTTGTATGGGAGGTACCAGAAGGGGCGTGGCTAGGCTTTCAAAAATTTGTCCAAAACTTTATCCTGTTATAGCTTTACTAAATAAAGAATTTGGAGACGATCCCGTAGGGTGTATTGATATTATTACTCGAATTCTAAAGTGGGCGGAATGATGTATTTGTATGGGAGGTACCAGAAGGGGCGGGGCCATGTAGCCCATTTGCAATACCGTAAGTAGTTTTGAGAAAATAATAATTCGTGCAAAATTTCGATACATTTGGTTGCGTCTTTCGAAAGTTATCGTGCGAACCAGCCGACAGCCACCCGACAGACAGACAGACGGACATGGCTCAAACGACTTAAAAAGTCATGAATCGAATTTGGTTCAAAGAAACCTAGGGTCTAAAGTGACTCCTTCTATGTGTTACACTTTTGGGTCGTATCAAATGATATATACCTTCATCCCTACGGGTGATGGTATAAAAATAATGTCAGCCAAGGAATTAAATGGAGAATAGTGCTAGCCAATGGATGTTTCTACGGACTTCGGCAGCACTTTAGTAACACCACCTTATCACGGAATACTAAGAAACAGCTATACTACAACGGACATACAAAACCTGGGAGTATTCGAGAGAAAAGTACTCCGAAAAATATATGGACCTATCTGTGTCGAAGGCGAGTTTCGCCATGAACCATGAGCTGTATGAGCTCTACCTCGCTTTACCACGACATCGACGTAGCTAAAAGAGTCAGAATCCAACGACTTCGATGGCTGGGACACGTTGCCAGGATGGATGTAAATGTTTCAGCGAGAAAGGTTTGAAGGCGAACCAGAAGGACGGCACAGAGCAGGGAGACCCAAACTCCGTTTGAAGAACCAAGTGGTAGGCGACGTGCCATCATCTGGCAGGACTAACTGGAGAACACACACAGAAGACTGAAGCGTGTGGAATTTTTTATTACTTCAGACCTCAAATTAATGAACTACTTTTCGTAAATTGTAATTGGCCACTTAAGTAAGTAAGTAAGTATTTATTTTCTACTTATAACTTAAATCCCCTTTTCACCTCATGAATGAGGTATAGGATGGCTTCTCGCATTGTTGTGAATTAAAGCACTTTCCTTTTTTAGATTCAAAACTACCGGCACCAACTTGTTTGGTTGGAGAAACTTTTTACAAGACATGCCGATTGACTCGACTATACTGCGTAGTTGTTATTGACAACATCGAGGAGCAGGCGATGAAATGAAAATTAAGATGACTGGAGATAGGAATCGAACCATGGATCCCCGCATTGTAGTCGCATGTTCTAACCATGATGCCAAGACCGACCCCATTTGCTACTTTTTGGTATTACGCGATAAATCGCCATGTTTTGGTCATTCTCACGACAATTATGCGTCCACACCGCATCTGCTAGAAACGGAAGTTCCCATTCCAGCAGGGATCCAGCCAGTCAGACGGATTCGGCTTAATCGTTTTAAAACGCCCTAAAATGAATTTGGTCTTAAAATATTTGGGTATCAAATAATATAAACTTTATACCTAATTTGCCTTATTTGGTTTTATAAACAATAAAATTAACAATTTCTATAGTTTTGGCGACCAATAACTTTTATATATTTGTTTGCGCAGTAAACCACTGTATCATGAAGACTTATTCCACCATTAACCGCTTGTACACAGCGAACGAAGCCCACAAGCTATTCGCTCAACAGAAAATTCTGTATATGTGTTATGGATTTATATGTACACATAACTGTTAAGGCTATGGGCAATAACACTGAAAACAAGAAAGCCAAAAGTTTTTTTTGCCCTCAAAAATAATTAAAATACTGAAAAGTAATTTTTTTTATAAAAATTTTTTGAACTTTGAAAGTTAAATATATCTTAGCGGAATATATCTGAGGACCATCATCATCCATATGGGTGGCGGTATAAGTATGAGAGGCACTTATATGTGATGCACTGCAAACCCCAAAATTAGCCAACATTACTTAGCTCATTGAACACTAAAATGCAATATCTGGACAATTGGCACCAAAATTCGTTATTCCAAAAAAAAATGGAAACTTTAACTGGTGTATCTCATAAACTATCAGAGGTGTGAAGATGATATTTGATTAATAATTCGTACAGTTCGAATTATACCCGGGGTCTGTGCCACTCTCCCATTTAAAAATTGCTCTGACCGTTTTTCTTATAGATCGATTGTTATGAAAATTTCACAATGTGTATGACCTGCTAATAGTCTCTGGCTATACTTGGTTGTTATTAGGTAAAGGGTCGTGTTACCGCCCATACAAATTACGTTTTAAAATGGTTATATTTCATGAAGCATATACGTTGTTGGTACAATTGTGGGGCTTGCAGCAACAACGAGTTAACTCCATTTTTAGGCCGAACAGAGTTAACAATTGTTTCTTGGGGGAAAAATCATTCTTTCGTTTGGTTCAACAATGATTTATCTCCCTTTGATAGTTCTCAAGGTATCCGCTAGAAAGAGTTAACTGCTTCATACTTTTGGAGCAACATGGAGTTAACTCGAGGAGCTGACTCTTCGTTTCCCCAAATGATTGTCGTAAAACAGCATGGAGATAACAGTGGCGATTTTACTTGGCTGGCCTCCAAACGACTAGTCCCTCTACTAGTGGAACATTCGCTTTTACAGCCGTTTAATGTGT
Source organism: Muscina levida (assembly GCA_964034835.1). NCBI lineage: Eukaryota > Metazoa > Arthropoda > Insecta > Diptera > Muscidae > Muscina > Muscina levida. Next base: position 86,669,025 of record OZ035882.1, on the reverse strand, counting down.
ATTGCAGTAGTTAACTCGTTGTTGCTGCAAACCCCTCAATTACATCCGTGGTGGAAGTGGGCGTTGCCATGCCCCTCTTAATAGAAACCTTTATATCGGCCATAATAATAGCTTGATCGTCCTGAAAATTTCATAGTATGATATAGTAGGCCTAGAGACTTGAACATACTATTATGAGTCAAGTTGGCAAAAAGGCGAGGCGCCGCCCACACTACAATATTTGAGTGTTTTTTTTGTTTTTTTTTTTACATACAATTCCTTACTTACTTAAGTGGCCCATTACAACTTTCGAATGTGGTTCTCAAATTAGAGGCGTAAAGTATTAAAGAATTCCACACACTTCGGTCTTCTGCGTGCATTCTTCAGTTAGTCCTACCAGATGGTGGCACGTCGCCTACCACTTGGTGCTTCCAACGAAGTCTGGGTTTCCCTGCTCTGAACCGTCCTTCAGGTTCACATTCAAACACTTTTCACGCTAGAGCATTTACATCCATTGAAGTCTATGAAGTCTGTATCTTTTAGCTACGTCTATGTCGTGATAATGCTCATACAGCTCTTGGTTCAGCCGATGGCGAAATTCTCCGTCGACACAGATATGTCCATATATGTTTCGGAGTACTTTTCCTTCGAATACTCCCAGGTTTTGTATATCCGTTGTAGTAAACACCCATGATTGGGCAGCATACAACATCAAGGGTAAGATTAGTACCTGGTATAGCTGTTTCTTAGTATCCCGAGACAAGATGGTGTTAGTATAGAGCAACCGAAGTTCGTAAAAACATCTATTGTCGAGCACTATTCTCCGCTTGATTTCTTTTGCTAACATTATTTTTCTTGTTGACGATTCCGAGGTAGGTAAATTCATTTGCTAACTTAAAACAATAATTGTCAATCTTAACCGAGGATTTGTTGTTTTCCAAAGTACATCTGCAAAGTCGAATAAGCTATGCAGGAATATCAAACATAGACATAGCTTAAGTTAACTTACTCCTTATCGGAGAGTCGAAGGCAGCTTTGTAGTCAACAAAGAGGTGGTAGGTGTAGATCTGATTTTCATGAGTTTTTTTTTCCAGGATTTGTCGTAAGGTGAACATTTGATCCGTCGTAGATTTACCAGGTCTAAAGCAGCACTTTATTAGTTTTTCTACGATTGGCTTTAGACATTCACACAATATGCTCGAAAGGACCTTGTACGCAATTGGTAATAGACTTATTCCACGGAAGTTCTTACTCTCACTATGATCTCCTTTATTATTTATGGAACATAACAGACTGAGAATCCAATCCCCAGGCATGCTCTCCTCAAGCCAGATGTTCTTCATGAGCTGATACATGCTCCTAATCAGCTCACCCCACTTGCCTTTAACAATTCAGCCGGCAGACCATCGGCTGAAGGCGCTTTTTTATTTTTAATGCGGGCTATTGACACATGTATCTCGCTCTGGCTTGAAGGTTGAGGGGTGTTCGTATCTAGTAGATTTCTGAATTGTTCTCTCAATATTTTCAGAACGTTATCCGGGTCCGTCAATAGCTGGAGGGAGGGCAACCCTGCTCCTGCTCTCTTGTAGAATTTTTGAACTTCGTCTATACTTCGGAGCAACTCTCTGTGCATGGTTACGTACGTTTTTCACCGTGAGTACCTTAATTGTGGTAAGATAGTGATCGGAGTCAACGTTCGCAAACATGATCCTTCGTACGTCCAGAAACCACGTGATATATCTGATTCCTCGTCGGTTTTTCTAACTACCATATTTTTTGCTCTCGTAGAACACCTCTTTGTTCTCATTGAGTTACTCTTTATGAGTCTGTTATGAGTCGTTTGTGTTTTACATCTGGTATCGTCGTGTAGACCTGACCAGATGGTTGTCTCCACCCCACTAGACCATACTACTATGCCGCTGTTAAGACCCGAATCTAATTTCAATATGCCACAAAATATTCAAACTGCTCATTACTCTTGCCAAATTGACCGACAAGAACAAGCTTGAGGCTTGTACTCCGTCCGTATCCCACCCGGCTGGCATCATAGTTGAATAACACAAGGTTATCACTCGTTGGACAATACACAAACATATATTTACTATACTGCCCGACTTGATAGGAAGAGCTCAAAGAGTCTGATACAGTTATAGTATTTTGCTTTATATTGCAGCCAGTCCGTAACAACGTAACAATGTTCCTTCAATCGCTGTTAGACCCTTGTTAGAGGTTTGGCTATATCTTTTCGCCAAGACGCTGTGAGTGCAACGCCACACCCAACTAAGAATTCGTAAAATGCACAATGAGAGATGCAAGACTCATATGGAGATACCCAGCTCCATTTCTCTTGAGCATCAACAACTGAGTTTACCAGCATTACTTTTGGTTTAACCACAGCCGCATCGTGGCACAGAAAAAGCTGTTCCCTACCCAAACGATCAGACAGGCGGTTTACCTAGGGCAAATCGCCCTGGGCATACCTGACCTCCGGTAGCACAATCTTTAGACTCCTTGGTCGGAGCTCGTAAAGATGTTCTTCTTTACTTCCACTTTTTGTCTAGCAGGGCCAGAGAATAGGTCCACTGATGGTTTACTCGCGTCCGTGGGTTCGGCAATCTTCAAAAGCCTCCCGGGGAAGACCCCTTGCGGAGATATAAGTGTTATGTGGAAAAACTTTGTCGTGTCTCTAAAGACCAAATTTGTTTAAGTAAACTGAATTCACTCAAATTTTGAGTATGATGTTCGGCTATAAAAAAAGGACTCAGGAATGAATATGGACTATATCGGATCACCCCTTCTGGTACCTCCCATACAAAATAACCTATTTTTGGAAAATATATATTTCTCCCTTAACTTCCGACACCGACACCTGCCGATTAATTACATTTGGTCAGTTAATTTACGTTGTAATGGGAAGCAAAACCTTAGCAACTCTAGCTATTTGACATAACCCTTCTGGTACCCTTCTGGTACATTTCAAAAAAGTATCATTCAGCCCCCCAAAAGTTTTTGCGTTGTGGTAAAAGATTACATTATATATGAAAAGCTCCTAATTTTACACCAAATGTGGTGTGTTTAATGTATTTTGGCAGCTGTTATTTACCTTTAATATAAAAATTGGCCATTACAGTAGTCATTATTGTTATAAACAAACTCTCTCAACTATTATAACAATATTATAAAGGAAATAGTCACAAACCTATGATGACACTATTTACATTTAACTGATTACTACCCCAGTGCTGCTATTTGGGAGCAAGCCCGGTTAGCTGTTTATTTACTAGTGTACATGCCTTAGTTTAATTTCTATACCATGTTTTATGATACTCGACATACAAAATCCAATTATTGAATTCAAATATTTATCAGAAAATCGAAAAATTGTATACACCAATTTGGCCGTGTCGAATAACATTTCATCCCCGTATTAAAATTTGCATTCATACATTTGCTTTCATTCTAGTAGCCCAGCACATGGATTACTAATGTTCACACTAGTAAAAGACTAGTTTAATGTTTTGCAAATTAGTTCGCAATTTCATTGAAATGTGTTTTTTTTTTGTTAGTTTCTCCTCCGTAAAGTTTTGCGCTATCAAAGTCTTATTGGAATTTTTACTATTCAGTTGAAGGCAACAATTTTCTTTATTGAATTCAGCTATGTAATAAAATCCTACCTATGAAACTTCATTCAAATGCTTGGCCTCTGAACGCCAATATTGATGAATGTTACACATACAGCAGTGTAACATTTAACCTTGTAATCTCCATTGTACTTGCATCATAATGTGTATAATCACTCACGTTCATAGTATAAATCATAGTTATTGCATTTTCTGCGAAACACTGCGAACACTATTACAATCATTGCAGAACGATAGTAAATCATATTTGTAAATGCATTCGTACTTAAATTTGTTTGTCACGTTTACTTTAGAGTATCGTTTTGTATTTGCTTAATTCGTAAAGTCCTAAAATGATGCATTATAAAATGTTTATTTTACATTGTTTTGAATGCCGGAAAATTAGAATGTTTTTGTTAAGGGAATGCAGATTTTATTACAATTGTTTAGCACTTACCAGGGATGGGACCCACACAAGTCTCTAAATGCTATAAATCAATACATATGTAGGAAATCACTTTGTAAGTGATGATCGTATTTGCTGACTTAACTCCACCCTTACTGCTAATATTCTTGGTGGACACAAAATACTGTTACCTTATTTTAAAAAATTTGAAGAAAAATGTATTACATGTTACTTGAACAATGTGTACCTTATATGCAATGTGGCGGCATTTCTTAATATGACTATCTTTGAACTTGTAGCTTTAACTTGAAGTTGTAGATCTTTATCTCTTATTTAAAAAAAATGTTTTTGTTGGTCTTCCGCATATTTGTAACGTGTTGTAACCATCATGGTACGATCATTCCTCATTTATCATAAGCTTCTGAAGTAAACGATATTAAACATATGTTTCCTTCATTACAATATCTATATGGCCATTGGAGTGTGCTAATTTGTATGGAGTAAAAAATTCACCAAGCTGTTATCAAAATCGTTATCTATGATGAATTCTAAGAAAATTTGGCCAAGAAACCATGGGTCTAAAATCAAACTTGAGCCCCAGTTTTTAACGAAAAACTTTTCGTATGGGGGGAAATCCAGAATAAGCACCACTACTGCCCCGGAGTCTCCTCTAGAGGATTCAAAAATATGAACGACCACCAGTTGTTTTTCCCAAACATACCTACTTCCCACCTTCACCTTTTAAGGGGGCTGCCATACAGAATTTTTATACCATCACCCTTAGGGATGAGGGTATATACCATCTGATACGAAAAAAAGCGTAACGCATTAAAGGAGACGAGTTAGACCACAAATATCTTAAGACCAAATTTGTTTCAGGACTTTTTAAGACGATTGAGCTATGTCCGTCTGTCTGGCTGGCCAGCAGGATAACTCGAGTAAACCTAAACGCATTGGTATGAAAATTTACCAGTACCAATATTTTTCAAAACGAACTTATGGGATTGCATCTAGGCAAAATAGCTCCACCCCTTCTGGTACCTCCCATACAAAATTACCTATTTTTGGATAATTTATATTTCTTTCATAACTTCCAAACGGACGATCGTAGGATATTTAAATTTGGTCAGTTTATTTATCTTGCAAAAGTAGACAAACTCTAAGAAAACCGAAACTTTTGCCATACCCCTTCTGGTACCTCCCATACAAATGACCTAATTGACCATTATAGTTTTACATACATATCTTTTTGGTAAGTGAACTTAATTTACTCAAATTTTGAGTATGATGTTTGCTTATGGAAACAGGATTTAGGAATGAATATGGACTATATCGGTTTACGCCTTCTGGTATCTCCCATACAAAATTATCTATTTTTGACAAATTAATATTTCTCCTATAACTTCCAAACGGACTCTTGGGGCGTTATGAAAATTGGTCGATTAGTTTATGTTATTATAGGAGGCAAAACCCCAGAAAACCCAACTATTTGACACACCCCTTCTAGTACCTCCCGTACTTACTTACTTAAGTGGCCCATTACAACTTACGAACGTGGTTTATAAGTTTGAGGCCTGAAGTACTAAAGAATTCCACACGTTTCGGTCTTGTGCGTGTGTTCTCCAGTTAGTCCTACCAGATGGTGGCACGTCGCCTACCACTTGGTCCTTCCAAAGGAGTTTGGGTCTCCCTGCTCTGCGCCGTCCTTCAGGTTCGCCTTCAAACACCTTTCTCGCTGGAGCATTTACATCCATCCTGGCAACATGACCCAGCCATCGTAGTCGTTGCATTCTGACTCTTTTAGCTACGTCCATGTCGTGGTAAAGCTTATACAGCTCATGGTTCATCCGATGGCGAAACTCGCCGTCGACACAGATATGTCCATAAATTTTTCGGAGTACTTTTCTTTCGAATACTCCCGGGTTTTGTATGTCCGTTGTCGTAGGCACCCATGATGTACCACCCATACAAATGACCGAATTCACATCCATAGTCTTACATACATATCTTATTTGTCAGTACACAGAATTCAGCCAAATTTTGGGTAAGTTGTACGGTTAGAAAAATTGGACTCAGAAATGAATATGGACTAATTCTGTTCACGCCTTCTGGTACCTCCCATACAAAATTACCTATTTTTGGAACATTAATATTTCCCCATAACTTCCAAACTGACACCTGGGGGACAATCAGATTTGGTCAGTTAATTTATCTTGTAATAGAAGGCATAACCTTAAAAAACCTAACTATTTGACACACCCCTTCTAGTACCTCCCATACAAATAACCGAATTTACCCCCATAGTATTACATACATATCTTTTTTACAAGTACATTGAATTCAGTCAGAATTTGCGTAAGTTGTACGCTCATGACAATTAGACTCTTTGATGAATATGGACTTTATCGGTTGACCCCTTCTGGTACTTCCCATACAAATTGACCTATTTTTGGAAATTGAACGTTAATTCATCAATAAAAACTTCGGACACTTTGAGCTGCGCCTAACGGTACCTCGTAAATAAATAAGTCAAACTTTCACGGTTTTGCTACATGTCTTTAGACCATTGGTATTATGACCGAAAGTCATAGCTACAACCGTTTACGCTTCAAATAAACATATTCCTAATATTACATAAATAACATTAATTACAAATCGTTTAATTTCAATTACTCAAGACTTAAACAATATCTTATAGTGGGTGATGGTATTTATTAGTCAGTTTATCTGACTGAAATTTCTGTACTGGTTTTTTAAATCAACTTCTCCTAGAGGGGTAAAATGTATGATGGTGGTGGGGGTCGACTAGCATTTCAATCCAAAATTTTTTACAAACAAACAAATTAACAAATTAAGAGGGGGCCCCTAATCTTCACCCCCTAAGAGGGCTCCCTTACGAAAATTTTCTAAAATTATGTAAAGTTCACAGACAAACAATATACACATAATTCTATGCTAATTTCGCATTAATAGATAATTCTGTAAATGAAAATTTGTGCACCCAATCAAGCCACAAGCTACGAATAACCCTCTGAGTTTCGCATTCCCATTGCATGCCACTATTATTACGTTTTTAAATACAAATCAAGAGTGGCCTCTTAATTCATTGTCAGATCCTGGCACATTTTTTAATCATGATATCCCAACAATGCTCTCCAAGCAATTTATAGTGTGTTGTTTTGTAAAGCAACAGCTATTAAAATAAAATATTACAATGTATGTAGCAATGAGAGAAACAATAACAGCTACTTTAAGAAGCAACATCATAATCTTTACATTTCTGTTGCCATTTTCAAAGCAAAATGAAAGTATAGCTGTTGGAACTCCCAACAGCCAACGTTAATAATGTACAACTTAAATTGTCGCTTGGCATTCCCATGCTGTTGTATACATCTATTGCTAAGCAGCTTAACTTGTGTACTTTGTTGGGAGTAAAATGTTTAGCTGTGCTAAGCAATCGGAACTATGCATAAATCTAAGGGGCGTTCATTTTCATGCAACACAAGTTATGAACGTGTTCAGCCAGTTAAACATCTGCAGAAGAGAAAAGATAAACACATCACTTAGGTGTTGATATTGGTTTGCTGCCAAGTAAAGTGTATTCGCAGCACCAACGTTGTCAATTTCCAGAATAGCAACTAAGAAAAAAACATAACGTTGATTCCAGCGAATTGTTATTATCTATGGGAAGATATTTTGTGCAGTACATAGATTGGAGAAATCTTCTGGAGGTGATTACTCACATAATGTGCAAAATTTAAAGTTCATAATGAAAAATAGTTAACATTTTGATTTCAGTCAAATAAACTGACTGATAAATACCATCACCCACTATAAAATATTGTTTTAGTTATTGAAATTAGCCGATTTTTAATTAAAGTTATTTATGTATTATAAGGTATATGCTTGCTTTGGAGCGTAAACGGTTGTAGCTAAGAGTTTCGGAACATAATACAAATGGTCTAAAGACATGTAGCAAAACCGTAAAAGTTTGACTTATTTGTTTACGAGGTATCGTTAGGGGCAGCTCAAAGTGTCGGAAGATTTTTGTAAATTAACATTCAATTTCTAAAAATAAGTCAATTTGTATGGGAGGTACCAGAAGAGGTCAACCGATAAAGTCCCTATTCATTAAAGAGTAAAATTTTCATGAGCGTAAAACGTACGCAAATTCTGGCTGAATTCAGTGTACTCGTAAAAAAGATTTGTATGTAACACTATGGGGGTAAATTCGGTTATTTGTATGGGAGGTACTAGAAAGGGTGTGTCAAATTGTTAGGTTTTTTGAGGTTATGCCTCCTATCACAATATAAATTAACCGACTAAACCTGATTGTCCCCCAGGTGCCGGTTTGAAAGTTATGGGGAAATATTAATGTTCCAAAAATACATAATTTTATATTGTCCATGTTCATTCCTGAGTCTTATTTTCATAAGCGCACTTCATACGCAAAATTTGAGTGATCTCAGTTTAGTTATAAAAAAGATATGTATGTAAAACTATAATGGTCAATTCGGTCATTTGTATGCGAGGTACCAGAAGGGGTGTGTCAAATAGTTAGGCTGTCTGAGGTTTCGCCTCCTATCAGAACATAAATGTATCGATCAATATTCATTACCCCCAAGTGTCCGTTGGGAAGTTATGGGAGAAATATTAATTTTCCAAAAATAGGTTATTTTGTATGGGAGGTACCAGAAGGGGTTAACCGATAAAGTCCATATTCATCAAAGAGTCAAATTTTCATGAGCGTACAACTTACGCAAATTCTGAGTAAATTCAGTGTACTTGTAAAAAAGATATGTAAGTAACACTATGGGGGTATATTTGGTTATTTGTATTGGAGGTACCAGAAGGGGTGTGTCAAATAGTTACGTTTTTTAAGGTTATGCCTTCTATTACAAGATAAATTTACTGACCAAATCTGATTGTCCCCCAGGTGCCGGTTTGGAAGTTATGGGGAAATATTAATGTTCCAAAAATAGGTCATTTTGTATGAGAGGTACCAGAAGGCGTGAACAGTAATAGTCCATATTAATTTCTGAGTCCAATTTTTCTAACAGTACAACTTACCCAAAATTTGGCTGAATTCAGTGTACTGGAAAAAAAAATATGTATGTATGTAAGACTATGGGAGGTCCTAGAAGGGGTGTGTCAAATAGTTAGGTTTTATGGTGTTTTGCCGGCTATAATAACATAAATTAATCGACCAATTTTCATTATCCCCCAAGAGGAAGTTGTAGGAGAAATATTAATTTTGCAAAAATAGGTAATTTTGTATGGGAGGTACCAGAAGGCGTACACCGATATAGTCCATATTCATTCCTGAGTCCTATTTTCATAAGCGAACATCATACTTAAATTTTGAGTGAATTCAGTTTACTTACAAAAAAGTTATGTATGTAAAACTATAATGGTCAATTGACCATTTGTAGGTCATTTGTATGGAGGTCATTTGTATGTACCAGAAGGGCACCAGAAGGGGTATGGCAAACTTTTCAGTTTTCTTAGGGTTTGTCTACTTTTGCAAGATAAATAAACTGACTAAATTTAAATATCCTACGATCGTCCGTTTGGAAGTTATGAAAGAAATATAAATTATATATATTACAAAAATAGGTAATTTTTTATGGGAGGTACCAGAAGGGGTGGGGCTATTTTGGCCATTTACAATCCCATAAGTTCATTTTGAAAAATATTAATACTGGTAAATTTTCATACCGATCCCTCAAGGATTACTTGAGTTATGCTGCTGACCAGCCATCCAGCCAGCCAGACAGCCAGCCAGACAGACGGACATAGCTCAATCGTCTTAAAAAGTCCTAAAACGAATTTGGTCTTAAGATACTTGGTGTCTAACTCGTCTCGTTTAATGCGGTACACTTTTTTCGTATCAAATGATATAAACCCTTATCCCTAAGGGCGATGGTATAAAAACACTGTTTAACAGTGACTTTGTATATATAACATAAATATTTTTTGAAAACTGCTGCACAATCAAGGGAAATTGGAAGTTCAGACCATAATCCTTACTTTATTTGAATCTGAGCTGCATTGAGTATCCACGGCGGGGTGGAGTGGATGGAAATGCAATAGTAGTCATTGCTAAATTAGAGCCGTGTGTCATTCAGCGGTGCACAATATGTGTCCTAAGTACGCGAGTACTATCGAAATAACTACTATTATGTTATCCAACTATATCGGCATAGAAATAAAGGTCCTCCATTTCAACGGTTTTTACAATTTAGAAGTGCAAGGAGATGGGTTTAACAACGAATCCACCACGATGTGTAAACCAATCAACAAAGACCTGCATGGGTTCCGGGAAACGTAGAGTGTTTAAGACTGCCTGGATATGTGTTATCTGTGCTTACAGAGCGGTAAATTGCCAAGCTTGAGCGCAACCGAGAAAAAAATTCTTTGTAAAATATATGGGTCCATTATCGTTAACGTAGAGTAACGACGTCGTATGAACTAGGAGCTATACACTGACATTGATGTGGTCAGGTGCATTTAGGTGCAGCGGTTGCGTTGGCTATGTCATGATGTACATATGGATGAAAATGCTCCAGCTCGAATAGTCTTTGACAATAAACTGAGGTTACTGAGAACATTGCCGATCGAGGCCCATATAATATTTTTCTTCATGCGCCATATAATCCAATATGATTGCAAATAAGTATCAGCTAAGTAAGTAAGTATAGTTTACTTGTAATATTTTGCATTTTTAGGTGAAACCTACGAAAGTCGGAGTTTTACCCCAGCCATTATAAATGGAGAGGATGGAATTTTTGTGCGAATTAATTAGTGACTTTTTCCTTAGATCTCAAATAGATAACAAAACTGTCATATATTTTATTAAACTTTCTTATTTATTTACGTTAAAGAAACGGATCCACAGTTTAAAGACGATTTCTATTGGCTCCTCAGAAGTTGTTATCAACAATACTGATGGGTCTGCCCATAAAAAATCAACTCGAAATCAGGTCACCCGCATATTAGTCGCATGTTCTAAACATCATTCCAACCATCATAATAACAACTACTTTTTTTTATTTGTAAAAACAAATAACTTAAACTTATTAGTTATCATTTTATTCGTTATTTGGAAAATTTAAATAAAATTGCATATTCTATTAAATAGTTGTTATTAAATTTCCAACTGCAACGAAAACTCATCTATGACATGCTTTTAATTAGGACTTATATATATTATTTTAATTTTTAAATTTTGCTCTTTGTTTAGGCACAACATATATAAGAGAAATATTTGCACAAACAATTTTATTATTGTAGGTGATGTGAATGCATATCAAGTAGACAGGTAATTTAATTCCAATACTCACCAGCAGTCAGCTTTGTGTGTTTATGATGTTAACATTTCATTTGAATGCATTTAATGTAAATATGTGTTTATGGGACTAGGAGGGTAATCGACATACATTTTAGCAAATCGAATTTAATATTAAAATTAATTACTACGATAAGGATTGTGTAACAACACATACAATATAACTCCTAACGTATCAGTCTTTTGCGGTCCAGGTTTCAGTATTAGTATCAGTACGATTAATATCAGTCGTCTGTGATCCGCATCATACCACAATTACAAATTTTGTTTGGAGAGAATCCTTTCAACTGAAGTGTATTTATCAATGCAGCAACCGACCAGTTTTATTACGGCTCTCAATTGAAAATTCAAATGAATCTGACCATAACACCTACAATACATTTACACATTATGGCACTTTGTTAAGAGGTTACCTCAATCTGTGAAAGTTTTATTTAAAAGACAAAGGTAAATTGCAAAAACTACTCTATGTTCAATAAATTCAAGTTAAATATATTTTTTACAAAGCAAAGTCAAAACAAAAGACCCAAGAGTTAATATGACTTCCTAACAGTTTCTTTTTACTGCTACAAAACTTTATCCTGGCACGGCAACATTTTGTTAACGGACGCGATAATCTGTGAAACTTGTATTGTCGCCGCAAATTACTTGAATGATTGGAAAGGCGTTTATATGGTAGCGACAATATTTCTCACAAAAGGAATTATTTGACTCTTGGGTATTTTTGTTATTTTTGCAAATAGCTAAAAAAAGCAAAAAAAAACTAGTAAGGCGGTTACCTTCGGCTATGCCGAAGCTCAGATACCCTTCACTATTTGTAGAAATGGTGGTAAAACTGGTTATTTGCACAACAACTATATTTTTATTAAACTTTGTACCACATAACAGGGGAGATGGTGAGAAGTGGACGTTACTTTTAGCTTCACACTTCCATTTTGTCAGTAATTTTGTATAGATTGTATTCGATTTACCGATAAGTTTATGAGTTGGTGAGTTGGAGCTTATTTTTATGATTTTTGTAACTCCCCAAAAATGGGAAGTTGTGTGGGATGTGGGAGTAGTTTAAATCCGATCATGCTTATCTTAGAACTTAACCTCTGCTTCTGGACAGAAGCTTACATAACAAATTTCAGCCCGAAAACTCATAAATTGTAGGGAAATACAGACGTACACCCAAAAAAAAAGGGAAGTTTGTATGGAAGGTGGGAGAAGTATTCGTCCGATATTGCTCATCTTACAACGTAAGCTTGTATTATAGGATTAAAGCTTGCAAATAAAATGTCAGCCCATAACTTTATCCTGTTATAGCTTTACTAAATACAGAATTTGCGCACGATTGCGTTGGGTGTACTGATATGACTACTACATCCCAAAAGTGGGCGAAAAGGTACATTTGTATGGGAGGTACCATAAGGGGCGTGTCTAGACTTCCAATTTTTTCTCCAAAACTTTGTCCTGTTATAATATAACAAAATACAGATTTTGGGCACGATCGTGTCTAGTGTATTGATATTATTACCCTATTTCTAAAGTGGGCGGAGTGGTACATTTGTATGGGAGGTACCAGAAGGGGCGTGTCTAGACTTGCAGATTTTTTGCGTCAAAACTTTATCCTGCTTGAACTTTACCAAATACAGAATTTGGGCAGGATCGCGTTAGGTCTTTTAATAATATTAATCGATTTCTAAAGTGGGCGGTACCAGATGTGTATGGGAGGTACCAGATGGGGCGTGGATAGACTTCCAATTTTTTTCTGTAAAACTTTATCCCGTTATTGCTTTACTAAAAATAGAATTTGGGTACGATCAAGTTTGATTTATTGATATTATTTCTCCATCTCCATAGTGTGCGGAAAGGTAGGTTTGTATGGGAGGTACCAGAAGGGGCGTGGCTAGGCTTTCAAAATTTTTTCGAGAACTTTATCCTGTTATAGCTTTACTAAATACAGAATTTGGAGACGATCCCGTAGGGTGTATTGATATTATTACTCGAAAGTGGGCGGAATGATGTATTTGCATGGAAGGTACCAGAAGGGGCGGGGCCACGTAGCCCATTTGCAATACCGTAAGTTTCTTTGAGAAAATAATAACTCGTGCAAAATTTCAAAACATTTGGTTGCGTCTTTCGAAAGTTATCGTGCGAACCAGCCGGACAGCCACCAGACAGACAGACAGACGGACATGGCTCAAACGACTTAAAAAGTCATGAATTGAATTTGGTTCAAAGAAACCTTGGGTCTGAAGTGACTCCTTCTATGTGTTACACAAATGATATATACCCTCATCCCTAAGGGTGATGTTATAAAAAGTGTAACGCATTAAAGGAGACGAGTTAGACCCCAAGTATATTAAGACCAAATTCGTTTCAGGACTTTTTAAGACGATTGAGCTATGTCCGTCTGTCTGGTTGGCTGGCAGGCTGGCAGGCTGGCTGGCTGGATGGCTGGTCAGCAGGATAACTCGAGTAATCCTAAACGGATCGATACGAAAATTTACCAGTGTCAATATTTTTCAAAACGAACTAATGGGATTGTAAATGGGCTGAATAGCCCCACCCCTTCTAGTACCTCCCATACAAAATTACCTATTTTTGGAAAATTAATATTTCTTCCATAACTTCCAAACCGACAACAGGAGGATGTTTGAATTTGGTCAGTTTATTTACCTTGCAAAAGTAGACAAACCCTAGGAAAACCGAAACCTGTGCCCCACCCATTCTGGTACCTCCCATACAAATGACCGAATTGACCCATATAGTTTTACATACATATCTTTTTTGCAAGTAAACTGAGATCACTCAAATTTTGCGTATGATGTTTGCTTATAAATATTAGACTCAGGTATGAATATGGACTATATCGGTTCACGCCTTCTGGTACCTCCCATACAAAATGACCTATTTTTGGAAATTATATATTTCTCCAATAACTTCAAAACAGTCACTTGGGGGGTTATGAACATTGGTCGATAAATTAACGTTGTGATAGGAGGCGAAACCTCAGAGAGCCTAACTATTTGACACACCCCTTCTGGTACCTCCCATACAAATGACCGAATTGACACTTATAGTTTTACATACATATCATTTTTGTAAGTATACTGAGATCACTCAAATTTTGAGTATGATGTTTGCTTAAGAAAATTAGACTCAGGTATGAATATGGACTATATCAGTTCACGCCTTCTGGTACCTCCCATACAAAATTACCTATTTTTCGTAAATTAATATTTCTCCTATAACTTCCAAACGTACTCTTGGGGGGTAATGAAAATTAGTCGATTAATTTATGTTATTATAGGAGGCAAAACCCTAGAAAACCTAACTATTTGACGCACCCCTTCTGGTACCTCCCACACAATGGACAGAACTCACCCCTATTGTCTTACATACATATCTTTTTTTGTAAGTGCACTGAATTTAGTCAAATTATTCGTAAGTTGTACGTATGAAAATTTGGTACCCCCTATCAAAATTATTTTTTTTTTGAAAAATTAATATTTCTCACATAAATTCCAAAGCGGCACCTATACCCCCTATACAAATAAGTAAAGTTTTGGACGATTTTGCACCACAAGCAGGGGAAAAAATATACATAAGTAATTTTATTTTAATTAAAAATCTATTCATTTCAATAACTCAAGACATCAACAATATCTTATATTGGGTGATGGTATTTATCAGTCAGTTTACCTGACTGAAATTTCTGTTCTGGTTTTGTATCGATTTTACTCGATTTACCGATAAGTTTATTTGTTGGTGAGCTGGGGCTTATTTTTTATGAATTTTGTTACTCCCCAAAAATGGGAAGTTGTGTGGGATGTGGGAGTAGTTTAAATTCGATCATGCTTATCTTAGAACTTAACCTCTCTTAAATTACTGCTTCTGGACAGAAGCTTACATCCCAAATTTCAGCCAGAAAGCTGATAAACTATAGGGACATACAGACGGACAACCCCAAAAGGGGGGAGTTTGTATGGAAGGTGGGAGAAGTATTCGTCCGATATTGCTCTTCTTACAACGTAAGTTCCCATTATAGGATTAAAGCTTGCATATGCAATTTCTGCTCAATATTTCCTAACCTACGGCTATAATCGCGGGGGCAGTTACGCGGACACCCCAAAAAGAGTAGTTTGAATGGGAGGTGGGAGTAGTTGGCCGACATAGCTTATCTTAGAAAGTAGCCTCCGCTTAGATATTGAATCTTGCGTTCAAAATGTCAGCTATATACCTCTTAAAATATGGCTGAAATCGCAGGGACGAACCCAAAAAAGGGAGAGTTTGTATGGGAGGTGAAAATAGTTTTTGACCGATCGGTCTCATCTTAGTAATCAACCTCTGCTTAGTGTAGGGAAGCTCACATTCAAAATTTCAGCTTGATTGCCCTAAAACTACGGCTGTAATCGCAGGGACATACCCCAAAAAGGGGGAGTTTGTATGGGAGGTGGGAGTAGTTTTTGATCGATCGTGCTCATCTTAGAACTCAACCTTCATTTAGGGCAGCAAAGCTTGCGTACAATATTTCAGCCACATTCAAAATTTCAGCTTGATTGCCCTAAAACTACGGCTGTAATCGCAGGGACAGACCCCAAAAAGGGGGAGTTTGTATGGGAGGTGGGAGTAGTTTTTGATCGATCGTGCTCATCTTAGAACTCAACCTTCATTTAGGGCAGCAAAGCTTGCGTACAATATTTCAGCTTGATTTCTCTTAAATTACTGCTGTAATGGCGGGGACTGACATACGGACACCCACAAAAATAGGGATTTTGTATGGGAGGTAGGAGTAGTTTTTTTACCGATCGGTCTCATCTTACTACTCAACCTCCGCTTAGTGTATGGAAGCTCACATACAAAATTTCAGCTTGATTACCTTTTGACTACGGCTGTAATCGCAGAGACAGACCCCAAAAAGGGGGAGTATGTATGGGAGGTGGGAGTAGTTTTTGACCGATCGGGCTCATCTTAGAGCTCCGCTTTGAGGATAGAAGCTTGCATTCCAAATTTCAGCTCGATATCTCTTAAACTGCGGCTGTAATCGCGGGGACAGACAGACGGACAGATGGACAGACGGTCACCATTAAATCGACTCAGATTTTGTCATACCTGCCACGCCTCCTTATGGACGTTACAAATGGAAGAACAAAATGAGTATACCTTTCACACCGTTCATGCGCATGGTGAAGGGTATAAAAATCGTTTGTCTGGTGGAGTGTGAAACAGTATTTAATAAAAAAAAGTGCGAGAGCTCTGCTGGTAAGTGCTTGCATCGAAATTAATATTTAACCTCAATTCTAGATATTGCATGATTTGTTCTTTAGTTGTCTATTGCTTTTAAATATAATGAATCAAAGGTGAAAAACAGACTCGACCTACTAAGATGAGTTTTAATGGCGCAACGGGGGGAAAACAACGATAACCAAAAACACACACACAGTGAAATGAACCACACGACATGTCAACGGCACTAACAATGGCCGAAGACTTTGTTGGTGTGAGTTGAAAATAACACCAAAGGACGGTGAAGTTCTCTGATTGACGTGAAGCTGCTGACTGCTGACTTATATTTATATTTATGCTGGGATCAAAATAATAGCACAGTTATTTTAGATTACTATAATATAATGACTATTAGTTGAAAAGGAAAATACTTATTTTGCTTAAGCATATACACAAAATGTTCCCGAAAATCCGGAATAAAACAATGTACTTTCTGTGTAATTTGTGATCTTGCTTATGCCAAGTAAGTAAACAGTTACACAATGCTGAAATGTAAATCTATTAAATTTTCATTAATGATCCAAAAGCAGAAATCACTTTGTATGACCAGCTACAAGACAAAAGATTACCAAAAAGGCGTATGATGAATATGTGTAAATAATAAATAACTCATACGACACAATCACCTACACCAGGCACGCACAAAATGCGCAGTAGCAGAGTAGCACGATGGAAGTGCAATGTGTTAATTTTGTTTACGATTTCTGTATGAGTCAATAAAACAATGTCTGATCATAACATAGTACACTGGAAATATATGATAAAGCATTGAAGATAAATGTGTTTTTGAAACAAAAAAGATTTCTCTCTATATTTAACCCGCACACATAAAAATGTATTAGTATGAGCATGTGAATCCCTGACCTACTCTTATATCCATCTATAAATACCAGCCAGCACAACGCGTTTGATTTTCTTTCGTAAATCGACGTTCAATAAACGCTTACCTTGGTAAAATTTGTCTGAATTCAGTGTACACACAAAAATTGTTTGTATGTAAAAGGGGTAATATCGGTTATTTATATGGGATGTGACAGAAGTGGTGTTTCAAATAGTTTGGGTTTCTGAAGTTTTGCCTCCTATTACAAGATAAATTAACCGACCAATTTTCATTACCGCTCAAGTGACCGTTTGAATGTTTTGGGAGCAATATTATCGTGAACCGATATTGTCCATATTTATACCTGATTCAAATTTTGATAACCGTACAACTTACGCAAAATTTTACTGAATTTAGTGCATGGGAGGTACCAAAACAGGTGTGTCAAAGGTTTCGGTTTTCTTAGAGTTTGTCTACTTTTGCAAGATAAATATACTGGCCAAATTCATATATTCTCAGGTCGTTCATTTGGAAGTTATGAAAAAATATTTATTATCCAAAAATAGGTAATTTTGTATGGAAGGTACCACAAGGGGTGGGGCTATTCTGCACATTTACAATCCCATTAGTTCGTTTTTAAAAATATTAATACTGGTAATTTTTCATACCGATTCGTTAAGGTTTACTCGAGTTATACTGCTCACCAGCCATCCAGCCAGACAGACGGACATAGCTCAACACTTTTCTTGTATTAAATGATATATACGCTCATCCCTAAGGGGATGCTCTTAATACAAGTTCTTACATAGTTTTTAATATCGTCAATCAATAGTCAATCCCTTCACCTCTACTGTTTCAAATTATAGATTTTTTTCATGAAATTTGGAAGCCCAATAATTTTTTAAATTGTCGTCATCTATTTTGAGCGTTATAATCCTGAATTTTTGTAAAATTGAATCCATATACCGATGGGATGACAGTATGAATATTAATTAACTGGGTCACATGCTAAATAGGTCAAAATGCTTTTATTTTAAGACTCACACAAAGGGACCTACAGTTCAATGGCAATTCCGATCTTTAGTTTTTGGAGAAATTTCTAATAGTCGTTCTGATTGACTTGGCCACTACGAAGTCATAGTGGAGTTTACACAAATGTGGATGGCAGTGACAGTGCACAAAATTAATTCACTTGTATGATAGTTGTATGTTCCAAAAATCATGCCACGGTTGGTTCATGTTAACTCTGTAAATTTGAAATTGCCTTCTCTATTCAGTAAATTCGCCGACTCGTTTCCATTAATATCCCAATGACCCAGAACCCAACAGAGGCTGATATCCCGCGATTTTAGTCTAATCGATATTTCTTTAAATTTCCCAACCAACTTTGATCGCCATACTTACTTACATATCTGGAACTTTTTTGCAATCGTATGTTGGATTTATATGCCGCACGTAGAAATGTACTATGTACACTTCGATCTTTTTCTCCAATTCGTCACACCAATTTAAGCAAGGTTAGCATTAACGGAGATTGGTCGCCCTCTTCTGCTCTGTACATCGTGTTCGTTGTCAAAAACTTTCTAAGTTGGTGCATTATATAGTACATGAGTACAACTTGACCCAATCATCGCAACCGCTGCGTTTGACCACGTCAATATCTTTGTATAGCTCGTACAGGTCGATACACTCCATTAACGTTGTTGTGTCTATATATTACAAGGAGTATTTTCCTCTGGAACACTGCCAGACCGATTCAACCGCTTAAGTCATTATCCAGGATTATGCGCCATACAACAACCAGTACCTGATATAGCTGGAGTTTTGTTTGTTGAGAGAGGGTTCTGCATTAAATCGCTGGTATTGCCTAAGTAGATAAATTCACCAACCAGAATTATAGTTGTTATCGTTCATGCAGCGACTCACATCGAAAATAGTCTTTGTTTGTTGAAACATTCGCCTCATTGTTGTTTTTTTTTTTTGTTTGTTTTTTCCTCATTCGCCGTTAGACCAATTTTAACTATTCTTTTCTGTACCACTGAGAAGACTGCGGCAGATAGTGTTTACGTTACCATAAGCGTTAACAATCAGCATATGGCTTCTGCTGAATATCTCCCACTCGAGTTTACTGTAGTTTTCCATATTATCATATCCATTACTATGTTGAAGAGGTCACACGGTAGGCTGCCACCTTAGGTCTCGTCTGGTATAAAATAACTTAAAAAGATATTTGTAAATTTTCACCACAGAAATCTTGTCATTCAGTTACATTCCGTATAGGCGTATCAGCTTCGCAGAAATACCGAACTCAGCTATGTCTTCAAGTAATTTCTGCCGTATGAGGCTATCGAAGGAAGCTATATATTCGACGAAAATATGGTACATGTCGATCTGTTTCTCTTGGGTCTATTCAAAGATTTGCCACTGTGTGAATATCTGAAACCGGGCATAGTAACTAATGCATGCTCGTTACCAGTTCATCGACCGCGGACTTGAAGAGAGCTGTCGGAAGTCGATCGGCACCACCAGCTTTGTTATTTTTCTTATCTCGGTGGCACATGCGCCGCCTTCCGAAACCAATTAGAAGTGTTTTCTGCTACATGCACTTTGATTTACACAATGAACATTTTCCAAAAGTATACGAACAAATCTCCATGAAAAAGCTTGGATTTGAGCTTTTGCTGGGAATTAACATTATAATTGATAGGCGGTATGCCATTAGGCCCCACGAAAATACACCCCAAATCAATAATGAAATTAGGCCCCAATAAATACATGTAAGACAACAACATGAAATTTGATGATTTTTTGGGGCCTAATTTCATATTTTATTGGGGTATATTTGCATAATGCAATTAGACCCCAAATCTCTGTGTGACTATAGATCCTAAAAAAATGTTGGGGCATAATTTCATAAAATTGTGGGGCCTATTTTCTCTTTTTTGGGGTCCAATTTCATTTTGGGTGAGGCTTAATATTTTTGGGGTCTAATTTCCTTCGGCAAAATAAAAAAGCATTGGTTTTTTAGAATTCAAATGCACTTTAAGTCTCCAGGTTGTAGCAATGTCAAAATAATCAATGATCATGCATAAATCCCTGTCTGTGTACTTTAATAATAAATAAACAGTTTTATTCATTTGTCCAGTTATATTCTGTCATCGTTTAAAAAGTAAAAAGACTTTTGGTCCAGTCGGCAGAAATGAAAAAGATCGATATTTTCCAAAAAAGGGGCAGCTAGGATTACAATTTAAGCATTTTTGTGATGCATGATCAACCCCGGAACACAGTGGCATTTCCACTTTTTACCGTAATTTTAATGCAACGTAAAGTTTACCTTTAAGTC